>WUQG02434761.1:0-73331 GCA_011317285.2 Androctonus mauritanicus | reverse complement strand
GTCGGCTTATACACGGATCGGCTTATATTCGAGTATATACGTTACCTGTTTAGTTTTGTTTGATTCTATTTTCAGTTTGGTCTGTAGTTTGTTAAATATAAAATCATGCAATATATAAATATTAATTCATAAATTGCATGACTTTTTAATATTTTATGGATAAGAATTCTAGAAAAAAGAAATTTCAATACAATATTTATTTTAAAAATTATATAATAAACATGTATTTTAAATATTGAAATTACATCTTTAAAAAAATTTCCACTGAAGAAATAAAATACTATTTTATGAAATCTAATTATATTATTAAATAGATAGTTATGGAATGATATGGAATATATTATTATTAATAATCAATATTAACATATTGATAGTAAATTAAAAATATGTTAATAGTCTTTTTCATTGTTGAAACTTAAATTTAAATTCATTTCATTATAATTTGAATTACTTAATTAGTTTGATTAATTAACTAACTTTGGTACTTTAATTAATTTACTTTCATAATAAAATAATTTATGAAACAAATTTTTATACTACTTACAATCTTATTTTTAGTTTGATCAAAGAAATACAGCAAATTACTGAAAGTATAGACATATTAAAGAAACAGATTATAAATGCAGAGCGAACTCTGGCAAAACTGGTGGAACTCCGAAAGGGAATGGAAAAAGAGCTGAGTAATAAAGAGCATGCTTTATGTATTGATAAGGAAAGAGTAACTCAAGTTAGACAGAAATTTCCATCTCAGTTTAAGTTAATGGGATATGAATGATTCTAAATTATAATTACATTTTAAGTTTTTAACCATAAAAGTTTAACAAAGAGGAGCTAAATGTTTATGTATATACCATAAAATATAGTATTAGTATAAGCAATATACAGTATTAATTACACTGAATATTATTGTGGCACATTAATATTAATATTTTTTTATATTACAATATTTAAAAAAATAATTATTTATTTTAATGATTTAAAAAATAGACTAAATTTCATTAAAATAATTTCTCAATAGAAGGTATTAATGTTTATTAAAATTAAAATTTTATTAATTTTTTTATAAATTATCTTTTCTGATTTTTATAAGAATTTAATAATTAATTACATATATTTTAATCAATTTGATTAATATTTGGGTTATATAAAATTAGATATAATAAAAATTTTTAACAATCTTATATGAATTAATACCTTTTTGGAAAATTTTGATTTAATAAAATATTAAATAAAAAAAAAGTTGTGAAAAATTTAATTTTGTTTATAGAAATGTAGAATTAATAATCATCAAACAAATAAAATATTGGATAAAAATATATATTGAGTGTTTATTTTATATCAAATTACTATAAATATATAAGTCACTGATTTATGATAGTCTGAGTTATCATGATCTGTCCTTATGACAATGATTATTTATGAATGAAAATCAGTATTTTCAATGGCTACTATCAATGATTTTGTAATAATGGAAGCCAATTGACCAGATAGCTGAGTCAGTGCCAGGATGGGAATGTGTCGTATTTCCACCATGCAGTATTCATATTTAATTCCATTCCTTTAGATTTTTTAGATGCCCAGGCTCAATTCATTCAATCCCAATTAAATGTATGGAAGCTTGGAATTTGGATTCCATGTTTCAGAAAAATTTTTGGTGGATCTGATCCTGGGATTGACCCAACTTTTGTCCAGTCCTGCTGGTTCTCCCCCCGATGTGGGCAGTTTGTAATTGAGTCTGGAATGGATACCATTATATAGTAATCAGCTAATGATTGGGAAGTGGTGTTAAAAAATAATTGTTTATATTTACTAGAAACTTGATTAGGTGAATTAAGCTGCTAATGGATACTTTTGGCAATGGTCACTTTTAGAACCCCATTAGAATGGCTAAAAGAAAACAAGCTAGTAATTACCAGAGATGATAACTCAAAAAACTAATTATGATAGAAGTATAAAGACATGCTAAGACAATGTATTATAGAATCAGGAGCAATAGAAGTCCAGAATGACCCAACTTATATGCTTACAAATAAAGTAGAGAGGCTAGAACTCCTCATAGACTGTCAAACACTTATAGTGGGTTCAAAGAACCTGGCCAAGCTAGGACCCTTCCTGAAAAACAATATGAGACACCTGGAATTGAATGCAGATTTTCAAAGTGGTAAATGACTGTTTTATTCTACTGCTTTACTTTATCTGACACTAGAAACTTGGACACAAAAAATAACTTAAACATTTCTTCTTTGTTTTTTATATTGTTTTCTTTTTCTATAAAGTTCTGGTAAACATGAAATACATAATTTCCCCATTTTAAGTTACTATATACTACTTTTTTTTAAAAGCATATTGAATATTCTGACTTCTGGTGGTTAGGGAATGTAATCTTCATTTATATCATTGCATCTATGGAAAATTGTGTTCCAAGTTATAATGAATTCAAACTATGACTGAAATTTTTGAACATATTCCTGTTGTAAGTTGGGAACCTCCTGTAAATCATTATGCTTATTTTTTATATTGCTACTAAAAAAATATATTTAATACAATATCGAAACTTTCAACTTAAATTGAATTGGTATTTCAAAATATCTAATTTTTTTTTACCACATAAATAAGTAGATGAAGATTATCTCTATTCTTTAAATAAAAATTAAAAATCTGAAAAATATAAATATCAAGACTGGTAAATGAGAAAAATTTGTAAAATTAACAAGTTTCTCAAATTAGAAGTATATTATATATATGTTTCTTAAGATTCAATGCTTATTACATTTTGATGCATTGTTTTCATATATTTAATATAGTAAATCACACTTAATATTGTACATTAAATGCATAAAAACAGTTCAAAGTGTAATATGCATTGAATCTTGAGGCATATACAGGACACTTCTCTGCTTAAGGATTATCAATCTGTTGATACTATAAATCTTCATAATAAGTAAACTCATGTAATAGGATCAAATTTTAAATTCAACTTATCTTTAATCTTTAAAAGTAATTTCAGACAAGGTCCCTCTTCAGTTACATAGCAAAATAAAGAACTGAATATCAGATTTGATTTAAATTTCATTATGTGGTATTACATAATGATTATAGAAAAATTAAAAATTATATTATAAAAGTAGTTTTAAAGATTAAAGATAAGTTGAATTTAAAATTTGGTCTTATTAAGCAAATTATTTATTTTCATCTCTTGGATTCAAATTACATTTTGTATCTATAAACCTTCTTTTAATTTTTAAATAATATTTATTGTCACTATATTTTGTCTTAATTTCCTGTATTTTCCTAAATGATTATTTTAAAAACATTGAATTAAACTTTTTCAATGTTTTAAAATAATCATTTTTAAAACTTTTTCAGGCAGTTGCATAAATTTTTATCAAAATTTGTATCTGCCTGATAATATCAATCTATAAAACAATTTTTTGGAACAACTTGAAAAAATTGAACTTATTTAGCATTTTGAAATAAATTTATTCTCAAACAAGCTCTATTGCTGATTTTATTGTAGGTTCAAAATATAATAAAAAATAATAATTTTGCAAAACTATACTATTATATATCATCAGATTTAAAGGCAATAATTAATCCAATTTTATTTTTATCTAAAATTATTCATTTCTAAAGGCTTTAATAAGATCATTTTATTTAAAAAAATATCAAGGTCTTTTGAAGATTTCAAATCAAATTGAGTAACTGTTATCTCATTTGATAAATAAAATTTTACTTCAAAATTCAAGAAAATAACTATATAATTTTTTTTTTTTTTTTTCAAAAATTTTAGATAAAAATTTAGATTTTAATAAATTATATGAATATCAATAATAAGATAATTTTATATAATTTATAACTCTGAATGATAAAAGAGCTGCTTAAATATATTTTTTAAAATTATAATCCAAGAATTATATAAATAAAATATACAATTGAAACCTTCTATAAGTTATTTTTACTTAATTCAGTGCAGCACATTTGTCACCAGTGATATACTATGCTACACATTATAAAGAACTATCATCTTAAAACAGAGATAAAAATGTATAAAAGCATCATATATTCTTTGCCGAAATCGAAAATGAAAAAAATATTCCTTTCAAAGCTTTGACACCGTCTAAAATATGTATTTTCCACAAAGCTTGGAAAACTATTTCTAGAATTATGATGAAAAATATATCCTTTATCAAAATATGACAAAAAAATAATAATTTTGCAAACCTGATATATATACGAGGTTTGAGAGCAATAGTTATTTAGAAGTTAAAAATAAAATATCTCTCTCAGGCATTATATGTAGAAGGCCCTATATGCTCGAACTTGACTGAATATAGATTTCGCCTGTATATCGTATTCATAACTGAGGAATATAGTAGTGTTGAATAGCCTATATTTTTTTCCTTCAAAATATAAAATACTTGGGATTTTTTTAAAATAATCGTTTAAACGTGAAAAATTATAAAAAATCAGCTGGAAAAACTGTTAAAAGTTAAAAAAATTGAGTGAGTTTTAAACGTATAAGTGCTGTAAACTATTTTAATAGGAAAGATGTATATATACGTAAGAATGATTTATCAGTCTGTACTAATAAAATAATTTGTGATATGATATAATTATTCTTAGATTGCAATATATGATTAAATAAGCTTATAGGTTCGTAAAGTAAGTTCACTTCGGATGACTTGAATGTAGTGACCTGCACGATCGATTTAATTTATTTTTATTGATTTGAGTCTTACGAAATGTCTTTTCTTTAAACAGAATGATTGTATAATAAATTATAGCCTATTTACCACAAATGTCACGCTGCCGAATCACATTAAGAGAGGAAACTTTAATCTTATGATTGGAATTAAATTTCGATTGCATCGTGATAATCGCATCGGTCGCGATTGATGGGATGAAGTAAAAGTGGTTATTTCTTCAATGAAGTGTGGCCTTTACTCTTATTCTATCAGAGTTTTTGTTAGAGCATAAAAAAGAAAACATATATATATATCGGTCGGAGCCGAAATAGCTGCTTTGAATTCACAATAAGTAATTTTATATTTGGATGAAGTTTTAGAATCTTCTCGCTATTGGTTTAAGGTATACACAGTGGGAATTGATTCTATCTTGCCGGTAACTTGTCATGTAAAATGGCAGAAAGTAAAGTGGATTGGCTCCTGCGAAAGTCTCAAACAATCATCAGAATGTCTCTTGCAAAGAATGAAGTTTTATTTGTTCTGGGAGTCGACATCGTGACTCGACTTTTGAAACACAATTTTTCGTTCTGTTTCCATATATTGATTTTTTATGATATGTATCGGAACTGTTGAAAGCAACATCCATTCTCGAAATATAAGATCGGATCTGAAAAGATTTTTATATCTCGACTTACATCTAAAAACGAAATTTATGTGGTTTGGCTCTCCTCAAAGAACTCGCCCGTCACGATAAAGATCGGATTGGTCTCCATGGAAAAACAAATAATTATAATAAATGTGTCCTTGTCTATTAAACTCTGTTCTAATAAAGTAAATATACAGAAATCTAAAATCTTCTTTCACGAATATGTTAAACAGAGAATACATTTAAATGGAGTTAAAATGATATATTAGAAGCGTTTATTGCTCGCGTGATTGATATCGATGCGATGCGTTAGTTACAACTTAGTGACAGCTTTTCGAATATTAATCGAATTTAATTATGTTTATGAAAAATCGAAAATATATGTATAAAAAAGCGCTTTAATAATTGTAAACTTATCGCTTCTAGTAAGCGATTGGGTTGTGACAAGCGTGTTAAAATCGTAATAAAATATAAGGCCTACACGTCTTGTTACGATTTTTTAGCGAGATATAAAATGTCTGCAATGCAATTTAAATTTCACTGATGCGTGAAGCAATGTATGGCATAAACTAATGTCGTTCATTATCTTTAAAAAAAATTTTTTTTCTCGAATTTATAGAAAAAATCACAGAACAAAGTTATTATTTGGTAGAAGTATAATTTCTGATTTTAGAATTTATAATCGCGGTTTAGAAAGCGGTGAAGCTTGGAGCAATTAATATTCATTAAAGTGGGAGCCGTGTCGGTTGGAGAAGCTTTCATTTTACATTAAAGCCATTACAAAAATGGACAGATGATGGAGCATGCAGAAACATCAAAAAGTCATAGATTGCCATTAATAGGCTTGGAGGATGTCAAAAAGGGCGGAGAAACGGCTTAAATGGTGACAGTAAGCGATTCGAATAGCATCGACCGTTATCTAAACTCATTTATAACTTACATAATGCTATTTGGACGCTATTTATAATGACCACATGTTATGTTTAAAGTTTATAACCTATTCCGTAACTTGACAGAATCGTTCGAAATCAATTTTCAATTCAAACTTTTCAAGAGTTTTCAAAATTAGAACGAAATTCCAAGTTCTATACTATTTATATATAGCTTATAAATTTCTTTATTAAAAATAGAAACAAATTTTTTTATATTTGCCTTTTGTAGATTTCTAAAACATTCAAAATACGATTATCGCCAACTAATTTGTCTGTTGCTAATACGAAAAAGTTATTCAGAATTACAACAGATCAAAACAAATTTTTCATTAGTAAAAACCGAAAACATTGGGCATATTGTTGATATGAAAGTAATAATTTTAAGCAAAAATATTATTCATTTACTGAAAATTTAGTCTTGAGGTACAACTGGGCATTTCAAAAATCAAATCTGAATCTCATTCGGAAGAATTTGGAAAAAAAAAACTATTAAAACAGCAAGATTCTATAATTTAAATGAGCTGAAACAATCCCTGAAAACAGGAACCTTGTTGTATTAAGAGGACGAAAACTGTTATTAAAGAAGATAATGTTGAAGTAGCTTTTATTTCCGATGATGAGATTCGATCGAAGCGTGAGTCACAAATCCCGACGGGATTTAGTCGCAACATCTGTTGACTGACAATTTAATCTTGTTCTTTGGTCAAACCTCAGACTGATTAGTTGTGTACGGAAGAGCGATCCTACTTAAAACGTTTTTAATCTCAAATCAATAAATTTCTCAGCATCTTTCTCTCTAAGCTGTTGAAAAGGATATATGACTTACTAAAAACTAACAAAAATACTTGAAAAAAATAAAATAAAATTACCTATAGTAATGTAGACAATCTGGTTATCGAATCAGAATTGATGAAAAACCGCGGAAGAGACATGATGGACATGAGGACACAATGACGTCGCAGCATCCACACAAAAGGACCCCGACGTCCAAACCAGCCTCTATTGACGTCAATAATGGCGGGAAGTTGAAAGCTCCTTCATGTCACTCTAATGACCACCTCATAGGAACCGATCACAAGAAGTCCCGACCTGGGATCTCCCCCCGCTGAGACATACACAATATTTATACTGTTTGTCCGATCTTTTTTGCTTCGCCGCTTCTCAAAGAGTTTCTTTCTTCGCTTCTATTCAACTCTTAAATACACATCTGTCTGTTCAGTCCTATGTCTCCTTTACTACCTTCATATTCAATAACGGGCGACAAATTGGGGTTTGGCTCCATTTTATGCCCATAAAATGGTATTCCCGTCCTACTTCACAAACTTCCTATTCATTCTATTCTACCGTAATTAAGCTGTCTAACATTTATTAACAGAAAATTCGAATTATGCCCACATAAAGTGATGGATGTGACCATAGCGGAAGAGCTAATCGATGCACGATTTCGCCGCTGCCTCGGACTTGTTTCATAAACAATTAATTGGAGGGATATGAACTCGCCACCAAAACATTAGACTGGACTAAAATCCACATCAATTGATTATCTCCTTCAAAAATTATTCTAGAGTGATGCCATCGATTTCCTGGCCGCTCAGATGCATTATTTAAAAATAAATTCAAAATAAAGTTGCATCTACAGTATAACATATTGTTCGCGAATCTTATGATTCGTTTTTTCCTTAAAACTAAAGTTTTTAGAGTTATAGGAAGAGGTTAATCTTTCACACATCAAAATACTTCCGGACAATAAAACCTAATAAAACTGCAAAATCAAACAATTTTCTTTCAATAAACTCGGAAAGTATTGCGGAAATAGAAAATTTCCTGAATAATTTTTATTGCGGATTTGTTGCAGAGCTTCTCTACTTCCGCTTTTTCGATGAAATTTTCGAATTAAACAATATCCGAACTGTATTAAAGCAAAACCAAAGAATTATCTCACACGATAAAGTAAGAATTAAACTTCTAAAAGGTTCAAAATTCCTTTTAAGTATTCTTTATTTTTAATTTGAAATATTAAAAGATAATAACAATACGAAAACCTAAAAATCATGACTAATAGCGCATTTTCTTCGTCATTAGTTAGATTTAAATTTTAAATGAGTTATATAACGCCCTCTAATAAAATTTATTAAGAAAATTCCGAGATTGTGGAAATTACACTAGGCTTTTAAAATTCTGTTGATGCTGTCGGAACTATACTCGGGAATAATAGACGGTTATTAAAATTTAAATATCTTATCTTGAACAGGAAAGCGTTCATTTATCATTTCGTCTCTTGATAAATTTTTGAATCGATCCTCGATGCTAAACCGACGAAATTGACAAAAGTCGTCTGCACAAACTAAATGGCTTATACAAATTGAAAAAAAAAAACTGGAGGCTATTAATTGTAATTTTATTTAATTGTGATTAATTTTTATCAGTGTTTAAATAATTTTTGGAGATTTTTTTCCTAATCTGTCATGCTTAGTTTCTTTAAGCGATAAGAGAGGGCGCAATGTGATCACTGAAAAATTAATCGATTATAATAGAATTTTTTCTATTTAGACTTTGTTCTCGTAAACGTTCCGAGTAAGACTAGAAAAAAGAAAATATTATTTTGTTCGAAAAATTGAAATTTGATTTCTTCAATCAATATTTAGTTTTAGATAACTTTCTATTCTTAATATTTTTCTATTGTTTACGTATATTGTATTTCATTATTTTTTGTCATTAAAATCAATTTCGTCGATAAATTTTATATCAACGTTTTGAAAAAATTAATAATAAAATTTTCAATAATGTAACCATTAAAAATTATGAATCTTAACAGCTTCATCTGTCGTTCGAGTAAATTAATTTAATTGTTATTTTGGTTTTTTAAAATCATTTATGATGTCATTATTTATCGAATGCTGAATTTTCTGTGCTATAATTTATTTTTGGAGAAATATTCACGTGATCGGATCAAAAAATTCCCCCTTCGCATCCTTACATCATTTTTAGTTTTTTTTATTCGTGGAAATTATGTTGATCAGTATTTGAGAAAATTCGTGCTAAACTGTTAGATATAAGTGTTCGTGATCACACAAAAGTTTTTTAATTTAATTTATGTATTACAGGATTGATTCATTTTTAGGATGTTCTATTGGAATCTAGAAGAAATCGGGAAAGTTTTCGGTTTCCATTGGTAATTGTAGTCATGTATAACAAATTTTTCTTGTAGGAATGCCTAATTTCCATCACCTGATGGGGGAAAAAAAATACTTATAAATTGTCACGCAATCAACATGTGTCTCATTCGTTCTAACCAGTAAGTGGAAAAGAAAATAAGTTGCGATTGCTTGATTGAAAAATGAAGACCGACTGAGAAAGACGGAGTGTTAAGAAGACTTTCTTCGATAAAACAACGTGTAGATTCATTCTCATGACCCTCAAGACCAATTCGTGTTTATAAAAATGAAAATTTAATAGTATCGATCTTCTATATAAGAAATGTAACTTAGTGTTTAGGCGTCCGAAAAGGTCACGAGACCGAAACACTAGCCGTGTTTAACGTCTGATATCTCTCTATCAATGATACTTATTGCGTCGCCAACTACTACTTCGCCAAAAGTTAGTCTTTGCAGCCTAGGGGTACTTGCTGCCTAATAATCCTCTTACTAGCTAAACTTTCTTACTTTTCTTTTTTTTTTTAAATTCCTTTTAACGAAAAGTAAAAGATTAGTGTTTCTTTTTCAAGTTTTTTCCTAATAATTAAGTTTTCCGCCTTTCGATATCTGATTACGTGATTCAGTTTCTTTTAATCTCTATACTCCTGGAAGACATTTTTACACTCTTATATAAAACATGGTCACTTTTTCCCGATTTATGTGATCAAAAGTTCTCATTTTAGAGGAATTTTCTTCTGCCTCTGTGACTGAAAGATTCCCATTAAAAATAAATTTTTTTCAGCAAGAATCACAATGCGATCTAATCGATAATTCACGATACTAGCATAATAGCGCTACAAACATACTAGTTCAAGATCTATTCTACATTAAAAGCTTGGTAATTTTTCTGAAACAGTTGCGATTTATCTTTTAAATAAGTAATATTTTAATTACTACGCCGAAATTACATACAATCTCACAAGTAATTTATGCGATACAAAAAGATTATTTTTTTAAATTTTGAATAGAAATTTTTCGGCATAAAATGCGACTAAACGTGCCCTTTAATTATCGACATTTTAAAATTTGGTACTTGTCCTCGATCTGACGATTTTGAACTCTATTACTTCAGTTAGGTACCATATTCTATTAAAATTCGCTGTAGTATCTCACGTGATCGAAGAGAAACTGAAAGAAGAGGGAGAGAGAAAAAGGATAGAAAACTAACTCGACAATCGCGTTCCGTTTTTGTTGTACCGCCGATAGTCATTAAAAGCGAAGAAGAGGAACATCATTAAAATAACAGACAAAATCCTTAAAGACGCTTTTATTTTTGTTCAAAGTGTCAGGTTACTATGGGAATTTCTGCGGTTGGCCAAAGGGATGTAAGCTGTAATCCGCTGGATTACTGTCAGGTATTTTACAAACAGGATAAATGATAATTATTTTTTCGAGTCGTTCTACAACCCAATTTGGTTCCGAAAATGATATCTGGTAATAAGTCATATATACAGTACTAACTGAATCATATCGGCAGACTTCGATAGTTTCTCGACGTCACGCGATGCTGTTGAATTTTTGGCGTCAATTGTTTAACTTATACATCCGTGTTGTGAAGACGTTTGACTTATAACTTATACTGCATTACGTAACGCCTTTCGTATGGTAAAATCACATGATTCTCACAAATATGGGATTTGTTTTTAAAACTGTAATTTTGTCGGAATCATGATTGATTTATGAAATCGTTATTGTGGAGTAAACTGTAGTTATTTGATATCTGAAAGGTGGATAGTATTGCGAACAAATCCATCACGCGATCTTATCTTCTTTAAGAAACCTGTGAGTTAAGCTTATATAGCGAAACCTTGTTTAATTTCGACGTGGGAGATCTGTTCGTTTGATCATATCACCCAACAAACTCGGCTACAGAACGTATTACACACGATACGTAATATTCTGTGTGTCTCCGAGCGATTTTCACTCTGGTCACGTGTGAAGTTTTGCATCAGGAAAGACAGGCTACTTTGATCACGTGATCTATCCGTAATAAAGAAATTCTCGTGACTCAAACTCTCGGCACGCCTGACTAAGAGCATAAAGAATTTGGGAGTAAAGAAAAGGGAAAAAACTTTCCGGAGTAACACTATCCGACTAGGGGTTCTTTGTTAGGACCATTGTCACGTGGTGCTCAACAGACATAGTGAATAAAAAGAAACGTAGGCCTACTGAGATTTGACGCTTTTTGAGACCCCCAAAACGAAACAAATTTTAGAAAATAGAAACGAAAGAAGGCCATTCGGAAATGATCGTCATTACCTTTATTGCATGCGGGCATAAGGACGGGGTCAGAAGTCTCGCATTAGCATAAAACTGCAGAAATTTATTTCCCATTTTTGTTTTGACGAATCGTGAGTGGACAACAAATAGCATCGGCCTTATCTCTTCCCTTTTTTGGTTCGGATTTATTGCGTTCTGGTCAGACAATAAAATGTCGCAATGACAGAATATTGCGCCGGAACCAGATGAAGCTAGTTGCGCCTATACATTTTTTCTATCTTTACGGCAGTATTTTTCTTTATCATTCCGGAGTGAAAACTGTTAATAACCAGAATAAAAATAGAACTAGTCATAAACGGTAGGAAAAACTGCGTGCGTTTAACGATTACGATTTTAGTTTTGTGTTTCGTTATACCATAACTTACTAGAAAAGGATCGGGCTGTTAGCACCAATAAATTCTGTTCCCAGTTTGTCAGCAGCGTGAACTCCAGATATCATACTTATCAGAAACGCGGTGATAATTTATTAGACTTCGAGAGGTACAAATTGATAAATTTTGATAAAATCTAGTTTTTAGTCGAATAAATCAAGTACTGAAGGATGTCGAATTTCTTTCCGAGCACAGAAGTTGACTTACCACTGAAACGATCTTTTCGCACATCAGAGATGAGCAGAAACCAGTCACACGATTCTCGCTTAGTATAGGCTATCATCTCGATCGGATGACTAAAACTAAAAATTAATATAGGCTATAGAAAAAATTATTTTACGATTCACGTGACCAGAAGAAGCATGTTTTTTTAGTTACCAACAGGACAGTGTGAAGAGTTCATCTGACAGATTAATAAAAGGAGATTCGGAATTAAACGTGTGAAAAATGCCGTTCAATGCGGAGAGTTATTGCCACCTGGTGACAATTTATTACTTAGAAAACCATGCTGCGACTTACTGTCCCCATTTCCATAACGATTCTTTATGTCATCCGATTAGTCCAAGAATGTTTCATGAATGTATAATTTAATCTGGACCGTTCTGTCCTTCGCGGTCTCTGCTTTTATTACCTAAGAAATAGCTGCTGTTTCTAATCTTGAATTCCACGCGCAAAATGAGGCCAATTTTTTTTTATTTTTTTATTTTTTGCTTCTTTCTATCGTGTTCTGAAATTCGCGCTTGGTCGAAACGCGTCACCATTTCTCATACGCAGCGTCAATCAATCTGATATAATGTCAAACGATCAGATTCATAACAATACAAGCGGTCTATTTGTCCATTTTTCAGAAGAGTTTATGAAGCAGAGCCTCACTGTTTTCAGAAATCGTGCAATCTCAACTATGATCGATTAAATTTAAAGCCTCTTCGAGTGTAAATCCGGCTATCTACTTCCCAAACCGCGCGTAACTTTCGTGTTTAATTAGTTAAACTCTAACCCCGCCCAACATTGAGACATTCAGGTTTGCGACTGCATTTAACCACGCCTTTTTCTCTTTAAAACGAATTCCTCGCCCTCTTTTCTGTTACCAAGTCGAACAATTTAAGCTTGAAAATAAAATATTTTCAAGCTTAAATTGTTTGATGAATTCGACTTTAACCTTATACCAAAGATAACCCCTCGCCAAAAAACAATATGGTTCTGACAAACGATCCGGCACGAGAAAGCAACAACGCTCTTAGAAAAAAAAGTAACTCGATCCGTAGAGATTAAACTGATTTATAAGACAATTCTAAACTCTTAAGCAAAGAAATTATTGGACAACCACTCATTCTTTAGTTTTCTAACGATAATTTGTACCTTTTTACCTGTATAGACTTATCTGCCGAAGTTTGCAGTTTTAATCTAGTTGCATTATGGTGTCGGCGATTAATGTTGCTTATCGGACAGACTGTCTTGGGAGAACGATTAAAAGTGTTAACGTGTCTATGACAAACAGTACCAGAAAGACGGAAATCATTAAGATAAGTTAAAACTTTCGGAATTTTCAGATGCATCTTTAATGTCTCCATCAAATTTTTTTTAAACAAAAATTTTTTTTGCTTCATTATAAAAAAATATATGTGATTAGTTTTCTGCTTTACTTTATATATATATGGCATTGGCCTCAAATAACTAAACTAAACAACAAACACAAAGTGGATTATCCAATTTAAAATAGCTTAAACTCATCATTGTTTCATATAACTTGATTAACTTAAACTTACGAGAGTTATGATTATTTTTGTTTAAATACTTAGAAAAATAACAAATCTTATTATAAGATTTTTTTATTTCCGATACTTTTAACGAGATAAAAATTTAATTAAGAATTAAATTGAAGGATTATCTTTGAATTAAATTAAAATAGGAGGAGAAAAAGGAAAGAAACTAAATTACTCTCGAAGGAGAAAGGAAGCAAAAATCAGAAATCACGATACATAATTTACGACCAACTTACACTAGACGTTTATCTGGCTAAAGAATAAAGAGGAAAAGTTTAAAATATCGAACAAAACAAGGCATTTATCTTCATTTAACGTAATGCCCAGGTAGGGTGACTCATGCTGCTGTCTGATTATCGAATTGATGAATGCCAACACAACTGATCTTCCTAGCCGAGGAATTATCTGGAAATGGGAGATCTCTGTTCGATCTGCAACACTATCTTCGTGCAATTCTCGCAAGTAAAGTGCTATTTTTATTTTTAAAGTGCATCCTACTAGATTATAGACTATAAATTATGCCGAGGTCTCTTTCGGTCATTTTAAGTCTTTAGCACATTCCGTCTCTAATCTAGATCAGTTGTCTCCACCAAACAGCTTTAATACTCGACAAACACTTAGATCATAATGCTAAATAATGCAAAATTAAATGCAGATGATCTAACTAAAGTGTTGAATTTTTAATTCAACTAGTACTCACTCAAGTTACCAATATCAAATCAAATTAAAATTTGCATCCATTTTAATTTTACGTAGAATCATTCTTTCTAATTCTGTTGCTTCGAATTAATCCCTATTTATAGATGAATCTGAATAAGTTTCGTCTGTAGAGATTAACACTGATTAAGGATCATTCCGGATTAATTCGGGTTAATCTTAATTCGGCTATCAAGACAGAAATTCCAAGATAAACTTCACATATTAATTTACAACTTATTAATGCTTTACGAAATATTAAAATTGATGTTTCTCTTTTGTGGAATTTATCCATTTATAAGTTTCTGTAAGGTTTAATTAATTAAAGAAGCCGACGAAAAAATTCTTTTGTCTGTATTTAAGCTTGATTTATGTCTAACATTAATCTTAAATTTTATTTCCAATTAATTATAAAAATTAAGATATAAGCTGCAGGTTTGTAAAATTTAAATCTTTAACGGCATTTAATTCCATTCTTGAATCAGAATTATATTAGATTACGAGTTAATTTACTTTTATCTTTAATTTAATGTTTAATTTTAAACGGGTTTCTAAAATTAAATCTAATTTTAAAGTGGAATCTGTGGTCTAGTAGTAAGTTTAGTAAAGAGAACGAAAGAAAAGTAATTGAATTATTCAGAAGAAAGTTTAAATTTGGTTTATGAATAGTCTAGTACCGCACACCAGTCGAAGGATAAAATATGGCGATTGTTTGACGCTATCTGAGAGTAAAATACTGTGTATAATTGCCGGATTTCTGAGTTGATCGTTCTGTGACTAGCCAGTGGGCGGAGGAATGTTAGACTGATCCTTGCACAGTCGTATAACACCTGCACTTACAGTACAAAATGGCACACGTAAGATAGCATCGAAACTTTTTATGTATTCGAGCATAAATTTTAATAAATTCTAACCTCCGTCGGATATATATATATATATATTTTACTCTAGAGGTGTAAAGAGGTATAGCGAGTTTAGAATTTTTCTTGGGAGTAAGTTGGACGATCTGCGCGTCACTCTTTCTCAAGGTTATCGTGTTTAACCATGCAAACTGAACTTCAATCTAAGCAAAAGAGATAGTATTGAGGGAGAAACGAGATTTTCAGCCTCATGTCACTCCACTTGCTTCACTTGAGGATCGATCGGATTGGTCTAGAGGGCTCAAGTTTGGCGTAACGCAAAATTGCGTCGGAAATTTGATGATCGGGTAATCCTCACTTACTCCACCATCCGAATTGATGATTGATGGAGAAATTGCGATGCTTTTCTTCTTTTTTTCTTTCTTAACTTTGCTTTAATCGGAATTTCCAATATGACAAGTATTTAAACTGTTTCAGTCGAAGTTAGATTTTTACGGAAAGGAAAAACCCTTCCAATTGAATTTTTAAAAAGAGTAAAATTAAATTCGTTCGTCCGCATTAATTTAATTGATACAACAGTAAACTTTTATTAAAAAATTAATTTCGATTAACTGATTTATATCGCATTTAAAATATTTTATTTATCGATTCTCACAATTTCTCTCTCTCTCTCTCTCTCTCTCTCTCTCGCTTCCATTTTACTATTTAATATCGATTTTTGATGAAAAATCCTAACTTTTGATAAATTTTTAAGAAGTATGAGATTAGCGAATTAATAAAATAAAACTTCGCTAACTTTACCGCTAAGCAGAGCAGCTGGTTAGATTTTAAGTAGCTTATTAACATCTAAAGTACTTAATATTTTAATGTAGCCAATTATCTTAAACTGTTTCTCCGTTTAACTATATTTTAACACTATCGATTTTCCGATGCTAAAAGTTGATGTAGTTGATCATTTTCGATGCTTATGATTTATCGCCTCCGTATCATTTTATTGTTATTATTATTATTATTTATTCGATCCTACTATTAATTTCACTCTCTTTGATGTTAGATCAATTAGAAACATAAAATAATTACTGATTTGTTAGCGATTTTCCTATTACAATATCCGATCGTAATCTGTTTAACAGTTTAGATGCTAACTTAACTTTTAAAGTATTTATGAATCAGATTGTGCCGATTAAAATAAAGTTTACCTGGATTAATCCTCTCTATCTTGGGCCGGTCTTTCGATTGATCAGTCATTTTAATAATAATCTTATTTGTTCTCCATTGATTGCTTCACTGACACTTCACCCCCGAAGGAGGGTTCCTTTTACAGTCGGTTGGTTAAAACATGTCTTAGGGAGGACCTTATCTATTATTGCACACGTTCTATTTAGTCGCATCTATCTTAGAGCATCATCGATTATTCGAAACATTTACATTTAGACAACATTGTCTTTTCAGCTTTTGCTTCTCCACGTGTAATATCCAATAGGCAGTCGAACGTGTAATAACACTGACATCATCAGTGATGCAGAAAATTGCAGGCTTACTCTGGAATGACCTGAATCTAGCCGAAGCACACCTCGTGAACGCTTCTAGTCTCAACCGCAGTTTTGGATTATGAAACGGCATTTATTATCTAAAGATAATTGCTTTAATCGTAATTAATGTTCTTATTTATTAACACGTTCTGTTTAAACTAATTTGTCAGCCCGTTCTGCATGTTAAATAAAGTTATTACACCTATTTGTCTATGTGAGTTATTTCGACTGTGCAGCGGGGCGATAAAATGATGCAGATTAATTCCACCCGGACCTAGTTCTAATTTAGTCCGCAAACTAACGTAAAAATATCGATTCTGATAGATTTAAAACCATCGATTTGATCAGAATTCGATTATCTGTTTAAAAGTTTTCCTATCGATTTTGTCAAGTTAGGAATCTGTTTCCAGTCGATATTTTTACTGTTGATTTAAGCGATAATTATCGATTTGTTTTTAATTATGTTTAATTGTCGTAGAATGATTGCTTTTTATAGACATCATTCATCATCTTTACATAGTCTAGAAACAAAAATGATGATACATAATCGATAAATTTTCGGATGCAGTTTGATTGTTAATGTTTTGATTAAGCGTCTAGAATCGAGTTTATAGATAATCGAGTGATTTTGCATATTTATAATCGGTAAGAAATCCAAAATTAGATTATTATGGCGTTAACAAATCAAACTAATAACTGTATATTGGCATTAACGATCAGTTTAAAGCGATATATTTGCAGTAAAGAAAAATGTTTGCCATTAATCAGTTTTCCCGCCGACCACTGATGGGAACGTCTTTCTCGATAATTAAAAATTAAATATAATTAATGTTTAATGAAGCGAAAGTAGAAAGAATTCTAACAGACTTTAATTTGCAAATGTATGAAATTTTTATTTGAATCCGTCTTGACCGTTGGCCTGGAGAGTTTAAAGATCTTGATAATAACAAAGTATCAGAAATCGATCGGACAGATATCGATTTCTTGACTAAAGGAGAGACTGACTCATCACCGACTCCCGCTTAATGCCCATTAAGAGCGACGTGTGCGACTAAATTAACTGAAAATAATAAACTTCTAGGAAGGTGAGTCAGACAGGGCTATCTTGTACAAACATTGAAGCCACTGTTCGGGAATTTATCGGCTGATACGTTGGGTCTTTGTGTGTCATTGTTGTTCGATAGAAGAAATTGCAATCATTTCAGTGCAGCAAAGGGTTGGGTCCGTGATCCTCCGTGCCACTAACTCAATTTCCTTTCTCTATACACTGTGTCTACTTATGCAAATGGTGCTTCGTCGACCAGAAACTTTAATGAGTTTATAAATGACAAGGCCTGCAGCAGACAGCTGCTTACCGCTGCTCGCTGCACAAAGGGTTAGTTATTCCTACACAGTACAAACAGCTAAATCGATCGGCAGGTTTTTAGTCATTGATAAAGGCACCTGATCTAATCCATTCGACTACATAGTGCAGAAAATATGTATATTAATACTTTTGGGTGCAATTTGCCTAGCTTCTTTTTTCTCTTTCTCTCTCTATCTTTCTAAAAATCTTTGGTCGTTTGCCCTCAGGGTGATGCCAACAGGATTATGTGTGAGTCAGGTGATGAGATGGTTTGATTAGCATTGTAAATTAATTCCCAGTAGTATTTAATATAATATTCAAAAGATCCGTGCTGACTATGATTGGTTAATATGCGGTTCTGACATTACCTCGGGTTACGACGAATTGACGCTATTGTTGGAAGCTATTAAGTTTACCTACGTTTCATTCATTACTTTACATAATGGATATCAATAAAAGGATGCGGAACATTTTCCATTCATCTTAATTGCGTTGTAACACGACTACCACCTTGGCCTATAAATATTTTGATTAAGGCACGTTCGAGTTACGTTACGATTGGTTTTGCGGATGCCATTTGCAATCGCAATCTCTAGAGCGTTAAGTTCAACCGTCCAAATGAGCGTATCCGAAAAGTGACATCTCTTTAGACGTCTAAAGCAACGACAGAGGACATAATTTATACTGTCAAATTTCTCTAAACAATTATAATGTATAAATTTTGCATTCCTTAGTCAACTACCGGGCGAAATGACGCATATTTGGTATTTGCGACATCGCAGAGGTATTTTTGCGCTCTGTACAGGCGAAGATAAGCGAGAATTCCCCAACCAACGCTTATCACAGTCTGGAGGGGCAGAAAATTCCAGGGAATCATCGTCTGTAGAGAAAGGAGAGAAAAATATGCTCGATTAGCTCCTTCCTCTTTCTCATCAATGGACATGTATGGAGATTAGCCATTGATCTGCCTCTTTCAACAATTACCTTCCATAGTTTAATTATCAGCCTTCCAAAGTTTGACACTACAAAAAAAATAATAATAATACAGTAATAATAAAAACTAAAAACAGGAGAAAGTTTCTACAAAAGTTTTCTATCTCGAAAAATATCAATTTTTCCGAAATTTCGAGAATGCTTTTTAAAGACTATCGATTAATGCTTCAGTTGGATTTCAGGTCGATATTTTCTCATAAAAGTTTTTAAATCGAAGATTTTGACGTAATTTTTTTAAATTGATTACATTTACTATTTGGAGAATTTGGATTCGATAAATCTTTCTTGAAGACTCTTACATAAAGGAATTTAAGTTTGCTTAACAATGTTCTTAACTCTTTTCTTCTAGGAAAAAAATAATAAGAAAATATCGAGCCTCTTCGTTATTTAAAAGAGTAAAAGTCATAAAGCATACAAAATTATCATTTATGAGGAATTTTTAAAAACATTAACACGAAATTTTCATAAAAAAATGGAGTTTCTTTCACTCTATCATTTTTCATTAAGCAATCTTGGACGAGTTTTAATAAAGAAAGATGTTCTCTGCTTCGATGATTTTTTCTTGCACGTTTTCATATCGATATGAAAATTTATTAATATAATTCACTATTACTGGATGAAGTTCGTTTATTATTATAATAAACTTCCCTTCCTCTTCGTAAAACTAATTTACATTTTCATGATACCAGTTTTTTTTTTCCTAAGTCTATTCGTAATTTTTGAAATAAATATTTTAAAAATTTTCCTGACTAAACTGCAGTCGACCATGATTAAATTATTATAGTAAAATGAGATTTATTCTTTACGAACATAAATATTATCTTATAACTCATACCTTAACATTCGAGAGCAGAGAATACCTCAATTTTATTCTCGTTATATTGTCAGATTATGAACTTAAAAATCCAAGTTAAAGATCTTTAAATGGCTTAAAAAAATAAACAAAATTTGGAAAGTTTTAAGAATTTAGTTAATTATGACCTTTAATTGCATGATGGAGAAATGCAAAAGATCCGTTAAGCTGCAAATAATTTATTTTTTTACGTTAATAAGGAGGCATAACAATAAACTACGCTTAACCGTTTTATACTGACAATTTAGCGCATTGATAGCTTACATTCTGGATTTCTATAAACTTGAAGAAAAATATGTTGAAATCGGAAATTGAAATAATTCGGAATTATCCTGTTACTCTATTTGCTAAAGCTAATATTTGTAGCAAGTGCCACATGATTAAATTTTATGAAGCGTGTGTTATCGGAAAACTTTGAATGAACTTACTAAAGTATTAAATTTTAACATTTATTAGAATAAATTATCTCTATATCTTATTTAAGAATTTTCTAAATACAATTAGAGATAGGAAAGATAATATGTATTATAACAAGCAACCTCCAAGTTTCTCAATTGCAGAAACTGAAAGATGACACAGGTAAATTTTATTCGACATTATCCCGATTATCATAAAGGTTAACGTTATTTTATTTGATTTTTCTTAAGTTTTAATGGAAAATTTTTTGGATAAAATAAAAGTTTTTGTTTCAAGAGCGTTCATTCACTTCAATAAAGCTTCTTAACGGTTGCACACATGCTGTAGGGTCTAATTTTTTTTTTTTTTTAATCGAATAAAATATAATTTAAGTAAGTTTATGAAAGTCGAAACTTATCAATATGCATTTTTCTTTATAAAACTAACAGAGCTAAACCATTTATCTGATGAAAAATCGGTCTAAGCACTCCTAACAGGATATAAACTTAACGCTATTGCAATGCATTATAATAAGATCTGGATTTAAAAATAGGTTTAAACTTAATAAAAAAATATATATTTAAATTATTTATTCATTGAATTAAATTAATATCTGCTTTGATGATTCGAATCTCTACTTATACTAAAAGCGATTCATTCTTCTTTCGCTACAAGTCAAAAAGCTTAATGGAAACTGGATACAGAAACCTTAATAGATTCCGGAATTCAGCTTCCTCATTAATGAGAAAGGAAATTTTGCATCTTAGTAAAATCTGGAAAATAAATAAGATCATTTCTTCGATGAGTGCGGAAAGAAGTTATCATTATGATGGTGATGGAAGAGACATGAATGGATACTGTGTACACAATTACGGTAATGGTACCATAAAATTTTATTATAAATAGCATAATAGCTAAAGCAGGCATTTATAACATACGTAACGAAATAATAGCCAGTGATTAGTCTTTTCCATCCAGAAATTGTTTTAAACTACTAACTCTTCCATTTTAAGATGTAAGCTACTTAATTTCTTTACTTTTCTTCACATATGAAAACTGGCATTTTGCATGATTTTTCAAACTGCCATACGAAAATTGGAAATAAACAAATGTTTCTTTTTAAAATTTATCTCCAATTCAAAATAATTTTTCATGAAGACAAACGTTTTGAATTGAGTTTAATTTTATATGAATGTGAGATGAGTTTTACGAGTTTATTTTTTAATTTTAGATAGGGGCCTATATAAAATCGTCATAAAAACTTACAAACTCTAAATTTCAGCAATTAAAAAAATAAAGATATATTTTATATGATTGCATGTTGTTTATAATAAAAAAAAACTAAAATAACTCGTTTATCCGGAATTCTCGCTATAATGGCATATTTCTACTCACGCCATTACGATGGGCTATCTTATTTAGCGTCATAATTTCGCCGTTATCCGGCATTGTGCGGCATCTCCAGAGTAATTAATAAATAATGTGGCAATTTATGGCAATTATACAAAGTTAAATTCACAAAATGGCGAAAGTATTATCGCCTCTGGGTTCTCTGCATTCTGTATTTGTCATCAGATAACTCACTTGGCGAATAATTATGGGTCTAAGTATTCGCATCTAATATATCCATGTCTAACTGTTTATTTTATTTTCCTACGATGGTACACATTAAACTTCACTTGTTCCCAGCCACTTATCTATCTAATTACAAATTTAATCTAATGGCACAACTCAATTCTCTGCATGCCAGATAAACCAGAATTTTATTGTATATACTTTGGTAAAAAATTATAAACCAAAAAATTTATCTTAGATGTTTGATTTTTAATTTATTCATGAGATTGTTGTAACAATCTATAATGCAAGAATTAATTTATAAAAAGTATGCTTGTTTATAAAGTTTGTTATTAATTTATATGGGATTTTTTAGATCCTCATTGAATATAATTTTTTTTCTTTTTGACAAAAAAATCTGAATATACAATTATATTATATTAATGCGCACATATACATGATGTAACATGCATATTAACATATGCATTAATTATTATACGTAAAACTGGAGATGATGAAGCAGTAGACCATTGCTTCTTGTTAGCTGAATGCAACAGCACAAATCAAGCAAAATATTTGTGGAACCCATATTTAACAAGTTGACTCCATAATTTTGAGAAATTATATGTTCTTGACTTGAATCACTTATTAAAGATTATGCCACCTGTCAAGTTTTAGAAACATAATTATAACTCACTAATAAACAAACCATTCACGAGTTTGTTAAATAATTTTTAAACAAGTTGCAAGAATTTGAATAGACTTTTCGCTTTGTAATAATTAAATATAATTATATTTAATATTATTCTGTATTTGTTTAAACCAACCATTATAATATATGCACAGGATATTTCTGTGAACTTATCCAATAACCATATAATGATCCTACAGAGAGCATAAAAGTAGGCCTGTAGAGTTGATTTGTTCTAGTCATCTCGTTAAGAGAAAAATAACTTTGTAAAGGAAGATGAAGATTGTATAATCGAATAAAAACTTCACAATTAATGAAATCGCTGTAAAAAAATAGTGATAAATCAGTAATTCATTAATATATGAATATGAAGACTATTATCAATATAATAATTATAGCACAATGTCATACTGTATAATAGCAGAGCTCAGAATAGAACAATGGAAAACGTACTGTATACAGTATAATACATATATAAACCCTTATAATCTTCTCGATATTAATTGTATTCGCTATTAATTACATAATATGCCGACGTGCTCAATTCGCATGTCAACCATATCAAGAAGATTTTCCTTAAACTAGAGCCGATTTATCAAATTATCTCTAGATTTTCATTCTACATTTAGGATAGAGCATTTCATCCAAAGTAGACGAGTTCGCAGGGGTATACTATATAAGCTAGAGAGAAATTGATGCCTGTAATAAAAGAATTTTCTAATTTAGTGTATGCAATATTTCGCCAGCTTGAGCCGATTTAAAAATTTTAACTTTGGCTCTGCTGATTATCTGAAACCAACTTTCCATCTTTTTTATACTAGTGTGTGTGTGTGTGTGTGTGTGTGTGTGTGTGTGACATTCCGCATAATCTGTGCAAATAATTTTCAGTATATTTTATAATATAGTAGTCTATATATTTGTACATGCATGCAATAAAATATTTCAAACTATTCTTTTCATATATAATGTATCTTATAATGTTTAAATAGTGGCTCAAATATGTGTAATATCTGAATAATCATTAAAAGCCATGTAATAACTCTTAATCGATCGAATATAAATTTTTAATGACTCATAACAGTCCTGAATTTCTGTTCTAGAAGAACATTTATGAAATAAAATGCATAATAATTACGTACTGAATATTTTAATTTTATATTAGCCTTATAAATACATACGTATAGGCTATAAAAATATGCTACACATCGTATTTGCATATAGCCTTATTTACAAAATATTTATTCTCGTCTATAAATAAATAGAGAGTATTTAATTTGCGTTATGATAAAAAGTGATAATAAAATTTCATTAGAATGCAACACTGATCTATAAACCTACTATGACAATATGAATTCATAAAGATTAGATTTACTACAGTATCCTTTATTAATAATTTACTAATGTAATATAATCTTGTATGTCTAAAAATAAGAGCGAAATTTTATGTGAATTTATACATTATTATTTTTTCCTTGCCTGTAACGCTCTTTTCCAATTTACGATTTGTTAAGCTATAAACTTAAGAATTGATAGATCACATATAGATTTAGTTAATGATATTATTTCTGATAGGTTTCGCGTAAACTTAATAAATAATAAAACAATAAAAATAACTCTCTCTTTCTCATTCTATATCATCAAATTGAGTTCTTCAGTTTCTAGCCTATTATGTTTGTTGTTACAGTTTCTAATAGTTTCGGCTAACTGAACAACTATCTGTTCATTTAGCCGAAAATTTATTAGAAGCCTAGCAGTTTACGAAAAAAAAAAACCTATTTATTAATCCAGAGAAAAACATAGAAAAGTGTATTTTCTTAAAAGAAAAAAAAAGATTTATGAATTTTTTTAATCGAATATATCAAGGCATTAAATTTAGTGACACTATTCAAACATATTTTTTAAGTAGTAAGATAAAATATTGGTTTTATTTTATCCATTATTTATTTGTTTAAATTTTAAAATACATTATAAATTTTAAAGATAAAGTTTAAAATATAAATTAAATTACTAGATAAACAAAATTTAATACAGGCCACACCAAACTGAATAAGGTAAATTCGGTTGGGAAAATTTTCGGCTCTTCTAGCGAATATCGTATTACAAAGGAAAATATTTTAGAAGCGTGTAGTAGTATCATTAAAAGACGTTAAGTTCAAATTATCTATATTAACATGGTAGGATTGGTAGGTTATAATAAGGCCATGACTGTAATAGTAGTTCTGCTAGTTGACAAGTAAAGATCTAAACAGACTACGCCTGAAACTAAGACTTTATTGTTACCCTCTGCGTGTCTCGTTTCAGAATGATATATGTAGACAGACAACTGATTAATAGATGGTTGGGTGTGATACCAACGCCATTGTGGTTGACATATAACTACAAGTAGACAGACGGTGTTGCCTGGATACACACTTCATCCCTAAATTGCTTTAGCCAAGTGCCACTTGATGTTTAATATCATTCTTTGCTTGGATTAAATATTTTTTTGATTTTAATGTGGCTTACCAAGCAATTAAAATTAGCATTTAATCCTTATAATATTTTTTCCTACCAATGAAAAGTATAACTGCACTCTATGGATTTTTTTATATTTTTTGTATATATTATATTGTGTATTTTTTTTTTTTGTGTGTGTGTGTATGTATATTATATTGTGTAATTGCGTGATTTTATGTAATAAAATTTTAAAATTATTCTCTTTTTTGTAAATGCTCATTATTTTTTCTTTTCTCGTTATTTTCTCACTTTCAACACGATTTTTGTAAAGAAATCGCTAAGAAAATGAATTTTTACTGTTGATTTACTTTATGTTTTATAAATTTCTATTGATTTTTTTTTAATTTTGCACATTTTTCCTCTTCCGCTTCATATTTTCTAGGATTTTGTTTCACATTAAATGGTAAACACTCCATAATCTCACTTAAATAACTTTAAATTATCTTTTAAAAGTGATTTTTTCTCTCGAAAGTGCATCTTTTTCTTCGTAATTCATCCAATTTTCTCTCTCTCTCTCTCTCTTGCAAATTTTGCACTTTTCCTTGGCAGAATAATTCCAAACTGAATAAAAGATAAAATATTAGATTTGTTTACGCTTAAAAAATTGATTTTGAATAATGGAATAAATTTTTCTTTTAATTAAATATAAAGATAAATTATTGTTTATTATTCGTTTTTTTATTGTTTGCACTAAAACTTAAAACTTTTTTTAATTAAACAATTTTGCTTCACGACCTAAAAAATATATATAAAATAAAAAAAAGTCAACAAGTTATCAGCTCGATAGAAGGATTAATATTTTTTTTAATAAAAACCGATTTATATTAAATTAATTAACAACTATTAATTAAAAAGAGAGAAGTTTAAAAATGTAATTTTTGTTTATAAAAAATAAGCTTTCATAAATTTTTATTTGGGGTTTTTGCAAGTTGTAAGATTTAACGAACTTGGAGATTAACTCTGTATTCGCAATATTTTCGTGCTGAAAAAAATTGCAGAAAATCTGCGCTCCTTCCGGAATTGCAGGGGAAAATGCAACCTTCCGGATTAAAGAGAGGAAAAATAAAAATAAAAAATAAAACCGTTGTTTTTCATTTGTTATAAGGTTTAACGCAACCGGGTGGAAATTTTCACAATTGTTCAAGCAACAAAAGAAAGGGGGAAATTCTTTTTTTATTATAATTTACTCGGTACTATATTAGTTTCGGTACTAGGCAATCTAGGAAAATTTATCTAGCAGAAAGCTAAATAAATTTTCATTTGAAAGCGCGGATATGAATTTCTAGTCTATAAATATGCAATTTTAAACGAGAAAAAGTATAAAATTATCTTTATATCGTCTAAACGCACATAGTGTATTTTATAAGACTCAAAAATTGATTCCCAGCTATTGCTACTACTACTATTACTACTACAATTCATGATCGCATTAAGCATATTAATGTTATATGCATCACACCGGGATCGGCTAATCACGTCGAAGATCACACTAAATAATCCAATTTTCCATCTTTTAACTGAGAAAAATCGATAATTGTATCAAATAAAACTTCTCATAAAAGAATCGATTAAATTTCGCATCACAAGATCAAAAGATGGTGTTAAAATTAAACGAACATTACGCGCAATGAAGTATAGAAGAGCGGAATATACCAATTCGGATCCGATTATTTTTTATATCTGGAGTGTTGCAGACAGCATTTTGTCTGCCCATTTTCGACTCATTTTGACATCAACCTGGGGGTATATGTCACCAAAGATCTCCTCACTCAATCTCACCAGTACGTGAAATAACTTTGAGGTTGTCATGACGACGTCCAGGACACTTCCCCCTCCCAGAGCTGTCGAATAAGAGAGAGTGACTCTCTGACTTATTGTTGGAGATTGTGGAGATAAGCAGAGAGTTAATGATGGCTGCCGCAGGGCCTGGTCCTTCGGGACAAAAATTCCTACCCTACATACCTGTCTAGTTTTGAAAGCCGACAGATAGAATATAGGTACATCACTTTGATAGTCGACCATTTGGAAAGAAATGGAAATGTGAGACATCCAATTTATTACCTGACGGAAGATTCTTTTGTTTGTGAATCATTGCCTCTAGTCCACTCGATATCTACCAATAGCTTGTACGATAACCAAAGAAATATCTGATATCATGTTAAATATCCAACCATCTTCGGAGATGAAGCTAATTTTAAATGCTGGGAGAGTCGATCAGAAGCGGAAACATCACTCACTCTATACACATCCAGCTCGTTTCCAACTCCATAAAAAAACATAAAATAATAGATAATATAAATCGAAGTTTATCAAATCACCCTACAGCTTGATTGAATAATGTTACTTATTATTATTTTTTATTTTCTTCTTTACATTATTTATAAGTCGAAAGTTAAAAAAATATATATTTCAATTCTGCAATATTCGCATGTAGATTGTATCGTCGCTTATTGAATTGCCGATCAGGTATTTACTGCAGATGGCTAATTGGCTATTAAAGAACTATTATCCGACTTACAACTGATGGAGTAGTGTCCAGGTACGGTAGGTGTGTGCAGCAATGGCACTAATCATAGGTGGGTTATGTGCCTCTTGTTTAGACATGTGTATTGACAAGAGAATTGTTAGTTGCGATACCAGCCAGCGACAAATTCATGAAATTCAAAGGGAATAGAAGGCCAACTGTCAAGTACCTCCCATATCACTGATTTATCTTGAAAGAGTATATATTTTTTTTCTTCTCTTCTACTTCGTTTTTTTCCCGTTTGGAGTGGGCCTATCAGGATGGTGGCGATGGTTGTTGATCCACCCCATAATCTTTCTCTGGAGGAGAGAAATATCACTGGCTACCGAAACAACCTCCCGGATCAGTTTACAAACAGTAAGTCAATACCGAATACTGGTGATATTTCAAAAAGAAAAGTGCAATGGAAGAATTATTCCGTATGATAATTGGTATTAAAATAAAAATAATGCGTTAGATTATCTCTAGATTAAGAAAAATAGTAAAAGTGGAGCTATGCGTTTTACAGTGAACATAAATTCTTTCTGATGCTATTAAAGTAATAATGTTAAAAATTCGATGGCACAGAAGCTAGTTTATTAAATATTCTATAATTAAAAAATTGCTTATATTTCGTTATTATGAGAATTTGCCCGCATAATATCAGAATATTAAGCAGGCCTCTCAACATTTGTAAGCAGTGTAAATGTTACTTGATCATATAAAATTCACTATAACTTATTATGATAATAAATTTAAAGTTATCCAATAAAACTAAGGAAGACATTAAAACTTCTTCAAAAATAGTCTAAACTTACAACGCATTAACCTTTGAAGCGGGTAATAGAAATTCTGTAGTAAATAAGTTGGAGAAATGCTGTTACAGTATTAAAATAGTTCTTTTTTGGAACAACAAATTTCGAAGTAATTTTTGGTGGCAATATTTTAACGTCACCGGTTTGCAACGGACTTGCGCAGTCAATTTCGATACTGGTGATCGATAATGCGACTCGCGCAGTAAAATAATTATGCAACTGCCGATAATTATTTTACTGCGTAGGGCCTACTTAAGAAAATTATATTTCCAGATTCGCTTAAGTCGTGATTTGCAAGAGAAAAACATTTGTCATGAAAATATTTATATGACGAATTACGATCATTTTGGGCAATCCATTCCCAGTGACATTTTCTCCAAAATCGAATGTAATTTTTAAGTCTAGTTAAGAAATGCTCATTTCTCTCTTTCTTTCTTGATTTTTTTTCTTTTACTTCGAAAGGTAGGAATTTCCATGTAAATAACATCATTTTGATGGAAATTGCGAAGGGAAAAAATCTACTTTAAATATATCGAAGAAAAATTTTCAAGGGAAAGTTTTTCTATATTTTCTTCCCTCTCCTGTTTTCTCGATAAAAATACAATTGCATTCATCATTCGAGTTACTTTATTTTTCCTTTTCTTTCTTTTAATATTTCTCTAGTTTAAAGTTGAAATTTCACGTAAAAGTTTTAGTAATATTAACAAGTTAATACAATTTCCATTTTTTTTTATAATATTAAAGGTTATTTTAAACTTAAAAAACTTTAATTAAAATAAATAATTAAAAAATACAGTTCACCTATAAATTTTTTGATAGTTTTTTTAACAAAGAATATGCACAAAAGTTTCTATCATTTCTGATCTCCCTAGTCGCCATCATAGAAGAGCCGATTCCTACTTCAGAATGTATCGGGAAAAAAAGAACAATAGACGTTGCTAATAAGCCCATCATTAAAAGTCATGAAACAATATGCTTCGACCCACCTCCTTCGGTTTTCCTGATGTCACCTCGCAACAGATGACCAGGTCGGAAGGTGGAGTTCAGAAGACAGATTTTGCCAGTTGGGTGGTCCCAGCACCAAGTCTCTGATGATACTGATAAGTATGAAACCTTGCGTCTACTTGACGTTTAACTTTACACACATAATCTTCGGCTCTGTTATTAATGTCCTGCAAGATCCGACCGAGATTTCAAACTGGAATTGGATCGACTTTTATCTACGTCATGCTTTAATTACAACCCTTTACAGTTCGTTCACAGATAGAGTTATAATACTGTTTTTAAACTTAAAATTTATAGAATAAAAAGTCAATATCTCGAAATCTGTACGTGACAATTTTTAGGAGTTACCAAGATCCAAGAACAGCATCGTCCTACGCCATTCTAGGTCGGCAAAAACATCTTAGTAACTACGAACTGCATTTAAAACCAAGAATATTTTAATTATAATTCATTATAAATACAGTCTGCAAAGCGTATATGTCGATAAGACTTATCCGAGCGATTAAAGTTGATGTATTTTTTTTTCTTCTTCTTTCTTCTTTTCGTTCTGGAACGATGTTTCACATTACACGATCCATCACGCGGATAGATCAATCACACTTTCTGAGTGATACAGACTGATCACGGGATGTTATTACAATAATGTTTCTATAGAAGATCTATTATCTGTAGCTTATTTAGATAAATTCAGTTAAGTTTGTTTATTATTATAACTCGAGATATATACATTTTTCTTCTTTAGGAATTCGGGGTGATTTATCTCGTTCGTGTTCCAAATTTTAGAATTTGTCAATCGGATCACTGTACAAAGAGTAAGAAAAGAAAAAAAAAGATAAGCCAAACAGGAACCAGATAAGATTAAAAAAGACTCTCAAAAAATAGTGTAGGCCTGTAACGAAAATTCTGTGATCTCCACCAAACTTTGTTCGAAAAAATAAAATATTATATTAAAAAGGAAACTATTTGTCAGCATGAAGTTGCAGATCCGATATCACTAAACTTATTAATCACCTCCTTAACTTTTGACATCACTTGTAATGGTATTTCATTATGTGAAAGACTTTATCCACTCTTCCATTTTATAAAAGACCTTACGTAAGCATAATTTTCCATGAAAGCTTTCCTATAAAAGATAACGAAAACAAATTTACATAAGTTACTGTTTTTAATTGAATAAAACTTCCAACGATTGTTTATTACTCGTGCTCACCTTTACTGTATAAAAAAAAGAAGAAAACCAATAAACCAGTGACAATTGGAGGATATTTTCCAGACATTCCCTTTAATAGAAATATCATCTGCCATTTGTGTTATCTCTTACTTCGTTCATATGTTTTGTAGCTCTTGCTTTGATGCTCTTATCGCTAGGTAAGCTGGAAGCTGTCAAGTACTTTCGTCTGCTTACTGTAGTGTTAGCAGCACTTGCCTCACATTCCAACCAAAGATGAATCTTCATTAATAAACATAAAGTGATCTATTAGTAAATCAATAAAAGGCAATTAACCTCCATCATTAATGTTTAAATCATTTTAATGTTACCGAGCATCTTTCTTTATCGATTTGTTTTAACTCTTTCTAAAAGAAAGAAAAAAAGAAATTAGTAGTTTCATTAACACTGGATCATTTTCTATATATTAGTAATAAAAAAGCTCTATTTTTAAATTATAGCACTACTTAGGAACATTCTCTTATATGCCACACTATAAGCGGATAATGTGCAAAAAATATACTGAGAAAAAATAAATATGAAGTCTCACAATCGGAATTATCTCCTTCCCGACTTATTTGCATTATATTGTGGCGCCATCTGCATTCGCTCGCACGAACTGTAATAAATGTTTAATTATAAATTCCACATATTCGATTTTAATTAAAATAGAATTTAAATTAATATTTAAACGTATTATAAATCTCACATTTTTAATTTAATAACTAATGAAATTTTTCGATTTAAAATAGCTTGCCGGAATTAAAAATACTGTACAGTATTTTCACATTACAAATAGCTACAGTTAAAAAAAACTGTTTATGATTTTAAACACTTATTTTGTTTTTAAAATCTGACTGATTTTACGAATAAAAATTTTCAATCGGCTACGTTAAAATATAAAGATCATTTTCGTATTTGTAATAAATTCTGTTTTTTATTGATCAATTCTCATCCACATGATCCTCGAAATGAGCAATGCTGATCCGAATCCAGATTCCCTTGAAAAACAGCGATATAAATTATTGATTAAATGAAATTTTAACTCTAAAAAGAAATGAATTAAATAGAAAATAACAATTTTAAATGTTAGCAAAGGAAATTTATTTTAAAAAATAGAACTTTTATTTAAAAGCGGCCATTTTAAAAATAAAAAATATCTTTAAAGATTACTGCATATTTAAATTCAGGTACTGTTATCGAAAATAAACATTAATATAGAGGAACGTATCGATCAAAATTGCTAAATGATACTTGTTGGAATAATTAAGATACTAATTGATGAATCTTTCTTCGTGAATTTCTACCGAGTGTATCATTAAGTAAACTAATATAATAATTACAGGTATTCATTTGCACATCTGTTTAGGAAAAATAGAGAATGAGAACGGAGGAAACAACACATAATTGGTCTTAATTAAACAGTTAAAATAATTATAAACGTCTAAGTATCAAAAAAAGTGTATGAGATGGAGAAGAAATGCTGCAGTCGGGGTTTTACCAACGATACTGCACCAATTTATCAGGGTGACACCGTCGTGTATGTCAGGGTTATAGGATCGCTGTAATCTCCTCAGCCCTGGAGCATCCGTTCGGCCTCATCAATTATTTTTGTATAATTTTATTTCGCGTCGAAAGATCAAAGAAACGAATCCCTGTTCTGACAGAAACTTCTTAAAAATAGATTTGTAATAAATAGGTAAAGTCGGATTTTTTCCTTTTCAAAAAGAACAAATTTTATTTATTCGCCTTTAATACTTGCGTTATAAACCAAAACTCCCTTTTTCTATAGGTTCTTTCCTTTCTTTATTTTTACATAAGCCCCGACGCGGCTTATATCCTACATATGCTCCTTCACGTATCTCATAAATTTCTTAAAAGATTCCCAGAATTTTAAGAGATAAGGATGATGGACGTAAAACTATTTATCCTTTCATAAAATGCCAAAAAATAAAATAAAGTAAAAAAAAATTATTTAAATGAATTTATCCATATTAGTAAATAATACGATCGCTGTTTTAAAATTTTTTTATTTTTTTATTTTCAAAACAGTTTCCATTCTAGCATTATCATAGATACTGTAGCCAGTTTAAGTAAAAAATAGGAGAAGAAGTCTTATTAAAGATACTCAAATGGCCAACAAAAGAACAAAAAGATCTTTACACAAAATGTAACCGGAAGACAACACTGATAAAGGGATGGAAAATTCGGTAGAAACAAACTGTCTGCTAGTGTCTATCATTAAAGCGAGTATAGCAGCGGGTAGTCTTTCCTTGATGGCATAGAACCCAACGCGTGGCATGACTTGGCGTTTGTGGTAACAAGTAAATAGGCAAGCTCTCTCCCAGCTGGCCTTAGTTGCTCGTTACTATCGGGAGGGATGAAGGGGAAAAGCAGGATAGAACGTTGCTATAGAAACAGGAAGTCTTGCGAGAAGCTGGTGAACAATTACGGGTGATTCTGATACTTCTTGGATAGAATGCCCAGGTTGTTAACTTTTGATAGTTGGATGATGTAAAATATTTGTAAAAATATTAGCCTAATTTTTGTATATGCGTATATAAATCTCCTAATTATTTTTAATATTTTAAAATCAACTTTAAGAAGTTTTTTTTTTCAAATCGGAATTGTTTAAATCCACGCAGAAAAATTTAATTAATTTTTTATTAAAAGAAATCGTCGTTTTAAACGGAGAAATTATTGTAAAATGTTGTTGCTTTAGAATTCATATATTTATTAATTTTTTCTCTTGTTTTTTTTTTTTTTTTAATAAATATGCAAATGGTTTTTGGAAGAAAGAGTAATTCTTGTAGAATATTTTTTAAGATTCAATAAGAAAATAGCAAATCTGTGGTTTTTCAGAAATGACAGTCGCTCTGTTTTCTGCTTTGAAAGAGGAAGAATCATCAATGAAAGCCTGACAGTAGAATATATTACGCTCTTTTTACTCATGCGCTGTTGGAATGTTGACTGTATATAGTCGAATTTTCTCGAATGAAATTTTATCTTAAGAGCGAGTTTTTCGTTTTGTTTTAAAAGATTGTTTACAGCACAGTTCTGTAAAAAGTCCAATGGTAGTTGATATCGGAGACAGTACACAACTTACTTCTCTAACCGAATCGGAAACCAATATATCACAGATTGAGTTTCAGTCAGTTCAAGAAAGTTTATTTCAAAGAAAACAGCTGGTTGTTCTTTCAATCACTGTATATAGAGACGATTGATAGCTTTCTTTCTGACTAACATTTTCCACCTAATATTAAATCGTACCCTCTTTAACAAAAAAGCACTCGCACCTAGGAAGTTTGCAGGTTATTAACCAATAAAAAACACTCTCAGAGTCGGTTCCTTAAACGTTTCGAAGAGATATGAGAAAATTTAAAGAAATACTGTACTGCAGAGGACCAATTCATCTATTTTTGAACACAGATCTAAATGAGGTTACTCTTCCGCATTATTGATAAGAAAATGCATCTTGCAAGTTAGCTTGATTTTTTTTTCATAAATTAAGTTGAAAACCATTTTTTTATGCATTTAAATTTCCGGATAAACTCTTTTTTATATATATAATTATTTTGTTAATTTTTCTTTACAGATAAGAATTTTAAATTTGTAATTTAAGTTATTCGTTTTAATAACATTAAAATAAATGTGACAATATCAAACGCGGAAGAATTAGAGAGGAAAAAATTGTTGTATAAACGAAATATAAAAACGCATAATATAGATTTTTACAAGGTAGAAACTATTCCGCTCAGCTTGTCGACACAAAAACTTCTTGCCTTTTCATTCCTGACTCACAAAACCTATAAATTTTCAATAACTGCAGTTACCAGCTAGGATCATGTCTGTCTACTCCATGCTACCGATCGTTCCGTTCATAAGTAGAAAAGCAACATATTCTAAAAGGAAGAGTAACAAAGAACATAAACCATGTCGTAGACCGTTATATAGGATATAAAAGCTTATAGGCTAGTGCAAAACTTTTGTCAGTCTCTGGATAATCATCGCTAAATTGAGTCTGCGAGATGTTCATCCAAGTCGTGCGATTTTGCTGAAAGACTCGCTTGGGAAATAAGTGGGGAACATAAACTCCAAAGTAACATTCTCAGCTGAGCCAATTGAACTAACTTTTAAGAGTTGGACGTAAAAGGGTATGAAAAAACCTTCACCTACTATTTTATATTGACAAAACCATTATCAATACGTTTCGTTGATAAGAACTGATCTCTCTCTTTCTCTCTCTTTTTTGAAAAATAACTATTCTGACAAGTTTACACGATAGTTGAAGACAGTGTTTAAAATTTAATTTTTATCCAACATATAAATTAATTTTGGCAACTTTTATAAAAATCTAACTCTCTGTTTATCGCTTATAAACTTTCTATAAATTTTGGCAGACCTTTTAATTTAAGATTTGATGATATAATATGCGAATAAATATTAAAAAAAGAAATTGTTTATTTTTCAAAATTATATTACATCAAAATATTTCGACTTATTTTTTATGATAAAACTTTTTATCCTTATTTTATTTTATTATTTTTTTTAGTGGAGTGCAGTACACGGAGCTGCATCCATTAGTGGTATTCATGCGATGACGTGGACGTTCGTGCTTTAAAATGAAATGTCATTCTGTGAGTACCAACCTATCTATCTTATCGTCATTCCAAACAGTCTACTATTTAGCAAACACGATTACTACACACGAAATAAAAGGCATTTACAGGATATTGCAATAATCAATGGAAATAGAAGAAACCTTTTTACTTTCGGATAATGGAACAAGAAATTGAAATTTTTGCTATTTTACTACCACTGGTATCATTTCTTTATCGTGTCATTTAACTTCGAAATAGCCGTAGATCTATTCTTTTAGTATTCAGTTAGTTTTTTTATGTTTTTCATTCCACAACTTTTAGTCGATGTAGCAATCCCTGTAGGCTATCTTGTTAGTCATTACTAAGATTCGGTACTTTATTCTAGTACAGAATTAATTTTAAATCAGTCTCTCACCCGCACTAAATAGTTTTTTTTCCTTCTTTTTCTCAATCAGTTTGCTCATATTTGACGAAGCGAACCATTACAATAATTAATTCTCCTGTTTTAACCACTCGCTAATTTAGAAGAAGAGTCCACTTTCAAAAATCCGATTGCTTGAAAGTTAATTTATCTTTAAGCAAATTTATACTCGTTTCTGGAACGTAGATTGCAACAGTTTAAGTCCGATATATGCTTAGCTATCTATAAGGCCGTATCTATCTTGTATGTATGTGTGTGTACATATGGCATCGTGCCGTTATGAAAGTACCAGGTAAAAAGAGGGTCGCGGGTCACGATCTAAGATGAGAAATGGTAGTTGCAGTCACTTGGGGCGATGTGTACCCCATATGTAAATATGACTAATTCAATTTATGTGCATCGACTGAATAGGTTGTGTCTGATAGGTAATGATATTGGTAGGTGAAGTTATTCTATGAATAGAATGATTGATCGTCGCGATACAGTTCAAATTACTGGAGGTAAGAAAGTGAAAAAAATTAAAAAAGAAATATCGGGAGAATGAAAAATTAAAGTGATTTTCTTACTTGAATCTATTTAGTGTGAGTGAACGAATGACATTAATGAATGGTGCAACACGAACCATTAGTGTGTACTCTTCGAGCTCTTTGACTGAATAAACATTCTTCATTGCCAATGTTTTACCAAATAATGATTGAGAAAACGAATGGGGTAATGCGGTGAGTGGAAACAATAGAGATTTTCTTGTCAGATATGGTTCGTCTTGTGAGTTATAGGAAGTTGGGGATAGAAGAACGATTCGGTAAAGAGAAAAGTGGCTACAGGTCAATACAGGTTGGACAGATAGGTCCTAAACATGCGTGCAACTGGCTGTTTATTGATTAACAACTGGAAGCTGTCTACTCAAAATGAGATTGATTTAATTCTGAGAAAAGGCTACGGGTCACTTATATTCTGACCATAAATATTCCGTTGAATTCTAATATTCTCACGGGTTAATTAATCTTACGAAAATCAGCCAGATAAATCTACAGATGTGAATGTTTAATGCGGCCTCCATTAATCACTATTATCTTATATAACGTGCAAAATTCTTTTAACTGTTTCTTTGATAACAAAGTTTAACTCATTTGACGCTTGGCGAGAACGGCATTCTGCGTTGAGGACGAATAAAGTCGTGCGAAAAATGGAAAAAAAAATTTTTTTTAAATAGTTTCTGTATGTATGCTGAGAAATTTAAAAAACTAGCTTTTCTATGATCATTCATTCTCTCACGTGATTGAGAAAGAGAAAAATTATATTGTGCGAAAATAAATCGAATGAATATAAGCAATAAATATTCACGTGTTAGCATTTCCATCACGAAACTTTCTCTCTCTCTTTCATTGATAAAAAAAAATCGTCACGATTAATTTATTTAGTCACCTGACAAAAGAGTATTTAGAGCCTAATAAATCACACGTGCGTAAACCGCGCTCATGTGATTCATATAGTAATAACAATGGTATAAACCGACGGCTTCCTTCTTCAAACAAATTGTAGCTCGGGCTAAACAATCACGTAATGGCAATATCGGTCATGTAAACTAATCACGTGACAGCTTATGATTCAGTGCCAGCGAAATATTACTGCAGAAACACGCCGATAAACATTAGAAGCAAAGAAAGTGAAGGAAAAAGAGCGTTAAACTGTGCATCTTTCAAGCGGATCTTTGACTCTCGATCATTCAAAATATCGTCGGCGGTATTAGCGGTGACACTGGGGTTGACGTGTGGCACGTGTCTGGAAAATCGTCAGCTAACTGAGCAGTTGCAGATAGGAAGCAAACAGGGTGTCTGTATATAATACCCATAGCTGCTGATTCACTGGCTCCACTCAATCGTTTCTAGCGCTATGATGTCATAGCTACTCTTACTTAACTCTTGTTCATCGCTCTGATTGTAATTACTGTCCCTGTCTCTGCCAACTACCTCTATCGGATGGCACAACACCTTACGATCGATAGGATTCATTTCAATCCCATAATCCACCGGAAAGGCAAATATATGCAAAGTGATCACCTGATTATCCACCATGATTCACACGACGTTTATACTTCAAAAATTGCTTTTCGCTGGAAATTTTATACGAAATGACACAGAGTAGAAATTGTTAATATGCTGTAAAATTGAATTTGATGACTGAAAAATATGATAATCGGGAACGAGAACGCGCAGTGAATCATTGCACTCCGATCAAACTAAGAAGGAGATTGATCAAAATCCTTCAGCAATACCGAACGACAGATATATTAACGTGAAAATAAATAAAACGCTTTTATAAGATTAATAAGTAATGTCGGTATTTTGTCCAGCTTTTTTTTTTTTTTTTTTTGGTTGTTGTTGGTTAAGGAATTAGAGGGAGGTGTAAACTAACAACAGATCAATGGCGTAAATTCTGGGCAGTGTCAGTCCTGCAACGCGTGACACATACTGTTGTAGTTCATTAGTTATGTCGGCCAGCTTGTCCCACTGGGGTACGCGGTCCATTGTTGGACCGGACCGATTTTGGCAGGTTGGTCGTGACTCATCCGACTTGTCATCCCATTTCTTTAGTTCCTCAGAAAATTTACATTCTGACGTCAAATGCTTGTTTGCTTTTAAGTGGTGTGGAAGTCTGACAATGAGAGCATCAATTGCTTAAATTGAAACTGTATGTAAATGTTTATGCTTCCGAGTGACAACCGGGGAATAATTAAACCGATAGCAGTTTTGATTTTTCTTAATAGTCATTTTTTCTCGCCTTGTTTCGTTTTTTTTTCGTTTTTGTTTTTATTCTCGACTCTAAATGAAGATTCGGTGCCAACTTGCCAAACCAAAACAAACGAAGATTTAATGAACCATTTTTTATGATCTAGCAATAGAAAAGTTTAAAAACTGAGTCGCTAGATGATTAAAAAAAATAATCTAAAAATGTTAGTTTAAATCGTGCACAAAAATCGATTTTTCTTGACGGTGATATATTTATTGCATCGAAGCATAGCTAAATCTCAATAATATATTGTATAAGCAAAGATATACATTCAGCAAAGATAGTATAAGCAAAGATATTAAAGATATAAAAACCAATTGTGAACATAAATATTGTTTTGGGAGCATAAAATGTTTAAAAATAGAAACTTTTTTAATCGTTTAGTGTTTAAAACATCTATATTTTATTTTATAATAAAAATACTTGAGGGCTTAAGTAATCGGCTCGAAATTTAATTTTGGTTCGATTAAGAAGATCAAATATAAATTCTTCAGGCAAAAATACTCTTATTCTTCCTTCAAACCGAAGATTAAATCCTAATTTTTGTCCTGGTGCGAATTTAGGAATTATGTTCCCGTCAATAATCCAAAACGTAGCGGATTAGAGATTAAAAAAGAAATAATAAAAAAGAAATTTTGACTGTTCTTCCGCTCTTATGCATCTTTTTTTTTATACTTATCCTTCGGAATTTCAAATTGTATAGAATATATATATATTATCATTTTGATAGAAATTCCAGATCGATTTACACCTTAACGGTAAAGCTTAATATCTCTTCCTTCCGAATTTGTGCTTTGTACAAGAATACCAAAGTATCGATCAATAAAAATTCCTTTTGTTTTTCAATCGATAATTTTTCTCTCTAGATATTTTTAGTTAAGAAACGAACAAAATATATAAAATATATTATTTTATATATTTTTTAAAAAGATATCGACAGCAACCAAAAATAATAATTAATTTAAGTAGTATAATAATTTAAAGAAAAATAACTAAAAAATACATGCTTGCATATAAGTATATCAAATACTGGTGGTGTGCACTTATACCTTGGTATATATATAATTGTACATAAACGCTGGTAATTGGTAAATCTGGAGTTATTTTGAGGAAAATCCGAATGCTACTTGTATATAAAACGAGTTGCATACGTTACTGGGAAAATACGCTTAATATTTTTCTCTAGCCTGTCTCTGTAACTTTTATGCAAAAATAATATGTTAAAAAATTGATTTTTGTGCGTAATATAATTGGGAATGATAATTATCGTGTTAGAAGTGTTTATTTATTTACTTTTTTCAATTTAGGAAAGATCGAGAGGTGTGGAAAATGCCACATAATCAAAGGGGATATTACATAAATAACCGATCAATAGTTCGATCGTTTGGATTTGATGTTTTTTCACCCCTTGACTGACAAATCACTGCTACAGGAAGTGACGTCAGCGGAGTCGGAGGGAGGAGCTTTTACTGCTGGCACAGCAAGATCAGGTCGGGCCCGACTAGACAGTCATGGCGCCGGTTTGGTTCAATGTTCCATGCTTTCAGATCGTGGTTTATTTGACATTACAACGATCGTCGGCGGTGGAAGGTAAGTTAACTTATTTTTTACGTGTTAAAGTATGTTTCGGTGGGAAAAATGAGCCGATAGAGGCAGGATAAAGAACGATTCGGCCATAGGTAAGAAAAGGTCGGTCACGTGATCCTGGAGTCTGGCGTAGACGGGAAAGGTGTACACAGAAAGGTTGTTATAACGTGTTTGAGTATTTGCTCCTATGTGTACATAGCATACCCGTTGTCTAGGTATTACGCTATTTGAGTTGTTAGTTAGACTATTAGACGCTGAATGGCAATGACCGACTGGCTGGCTAATGACACTGCAACTCAACCCTGTAATTTTCTCCAGTCTCATGATTGCTCCGAAAAATCCAACATAAAGTTCGAGACTGGAATTGCACGTGTGCTGTTGTTTCGGGCATTTGGCCAGCAATGGCGGTGCACTAAATATACCCAGGCACGTGAGGTTCAATACAATAAATGTTCTAACCGTTACCTGCAAAAAATTTCTCTAGAAGTTATTTGACAAACCGTATAATGACGCTTCGTCTTCCAGTGTTAAGATTTGTGGGGGTTTCCTTTTTAGTACGAATTAGCCTATATTCTCAGAGAAATAGCCAAGAAGGGGACTCCTAGCTGTTTTCCTAGGGGGTTCTTTTCGTCAATGAACCAGTCCAAAAGCATCTATGAATGGTCTTTTGTAAACACAAAAGAACCAATTGCCTATCCTAAGATATTTATGGCAAAAATGGAACGGAAGTTTTGTACATTATACCAATTTATACGAAAAAAAAAAAAAATATATATATATACATATACAGTATATATTAAAGTAGAACAATCGAAAAATGCACAAAGCTGAACAGGACCTCAATCCGAACAATCGAAAATTAGTTCATAAATATTTCCTATTCGGTTTTGGTGTAATCTTATATAAAACTCGGGTCAACACCACGTTTTTGGGCTTTCCTCGTCCGTTTTGCATTCATAAAATAAACCTGTACGATTTTTCCTTTATTCAGATCTACTGAATGGGGGGAAGAATGATGAGAGAGGCTAGCCACATTCTCCTGCCTGCCAAAGCAAGCAAGTGTCGGTATCGATTGGTGCAGTCACTGTTTGTTTTCATTCAGAACCCTCTAGTAACTGACTTTACCATTCGGTACTGCAGCAGCAGCCTAGGAATTCTTTTATAAAATTTATAGTAGTTAAACTTATTACAGGCAGAAATAATAATAATAATACTGCCGAGGTAGAATTACTAAAAGAGCCAATACCTAGTTTGTTACGGTCGTAAAAAAAATATGGAGTATTGCAGAGTTTTGTGTGTATGTGTGTGTTTTATTTTTTTCTTTTGCTTCAACATGTCGTAAAAGATAATACAAACGAGGTGCTGATGTTGATGTTTGGTGGCCGACTCGCAGGTGAGGTTGGTACAAAAAAGGTCAATGTTGAGTCGAAAATTTTCTACTCAACGACGCTTGTCCCTCGTTGTAAAAGAAAACGTTATCTTTATTGGTGTCGGAAAAAAAATAAGAAAGCAGACTACTACAACTACCTGTCTCTTCGGCAAAACGATATGCAGTAAAAGTAAATTTTTATGGTGCTAAGTCAGACTAGAAAAATATTTTCAGCAGCTTTAAAAGAGAACTTGTCTTGTTATCGTAATAACTACTCTAGATTTTTCTCTAGGATACTAAAAAGATAATTTCTTTATAATAACGAAAATAGGAAGCAGTGAAAATTAAACATCGTGAGTGGTCTTATTATAAGAGGTGGTAGAAGTAGAAACAGTGTAGAGTCGAGTGGCCCGTTACCCAAGCAAGCCTCTTTTGTGTGTGTATATATTTATACAAGTTTATAACCGTCTTGCTAGGAAGATTGTTCAAGCTATGATAAACAATGGATCATTTGCTTATCGCTCTTTTTCCTTTTTTTTTCTATAGGCTATATATATTTTGAGTGGATTACTGAAAGGACGTCAGTGATCCCGAATTATCTTGATTTAGTGGTTGTTTTTATTAACATAATTCTCTCCACAACTATAAAAGAGGCACTCTCATCAGTATTTTGGCATATGGTAAAAGTATCAGTTGGGTGATTGTTTGTTTGTGTGTGTGTGACGGGGAAGAATATCAGTAAAAGTTTTGCTGATAATGTTGATTGTATCATGGGAGGAACCGTTCATTGATGCATTGTTGATGCGATGGTTAGATTTGCTTACGGAGGCGGCTTAATTACAACTATCTATCCTCTGGGTATAATGATGTCAGTACAGAGTACGGAATCACTGGTTTGAAACATTACCTGCTATTAAAGAACATTTGCTTATATTTGTACGAAAATTTCCATATCTGGAGTAAGAATTCGTTAAATGACTCAGAACCGGGGAGCCGAAGATAAAAGCTGTCTTTTGCATATCTCCAAATGTAAAGAATGGAGTGTTAATGTCATTAGGCATGGAATGGAGAGAACACATTAAGACAACAATGGATAACGATAGTGAAAAAAATCTTCCTTGTCAATAAAATGTTTCTGATTACATTGTCGTAAGAGATGTTATTGTAGTAGCATTTTTTAATCACCTATTTAGAAAATGTCGATAAAAATGTAGTCAATTTTCTTTTATATCCGTTCCATTTTTCGACTCTTTCACACACACACACCGACGAATCAATGAGAGAGACGTAGAATATATGACCAAAAAAATATCGGTAGATTCACAGATAATAACAATTAAAGGTTAATCTTCGTATATTTCGATGTTTCTTAAAAGTAAAAAAATGATAAATCGGCCAGCGATCGCTTGGCTGCTTTACTTCTCTTGACATCAGGTATGGCCGCAGACAATGAAGACGGTTGTTGAGTTGCCTGCAGTCAAGAAAGACTGACCTTTCTCCATTTCATCAAGGTCGCTTGTTTGCTTCTCCTTTGTCTGACCATCTTTAACTTCTGTTCATTAATAATATATTTACAGAATTCGATACGTTTACTCTCATTACTCTACATAATTTGTATCGAAGTTAGAAGTTATCAGCGTTTACAAATCCCTGCTGAAACAAAAGTTCGGAAGCGAAGGTATATACAATATTGCAAAATGCATATACGGTGGCATTAAAGTTTACTGGATTCTAGGTTATAATTTATTGCCATCAACTAGTGGCAGAACTCCTCAACGACATATTTGTTTAGGGTAGCTACCCTGTCATTTGTTGCTACCGATACAACTTCATTCTGTCCGACTGTAGAGAAGTAGTACGAACAGAAAAGCTAATTACTGTTGCTATACTATTCAAAGATCGTATTACATTTCCAAGTCTGGGTGACGATGATACTAGCCAGATTAGCTGACTCATACAAAAGATTGTGATGCAAGTAATAAATGACCGAAAATTTTGACAGATATTTTTGAATAATGGTAGAATTGATTTATCAGATCGATTGATGCGTTTTTGAACTGTTGCCTTCTCTCCCTTTAGACTAGATATATAGGGATATCTATCTCTCTTTCCACGGCCGATATACGGAATATTTCCTAACGGTTACGCAAAGAAGGGGAAAAAAACGAGTATTAATTATTTTTCTTGGGAGGTAATAAATACATCTTAGTACGAGGTTTAATTATCGCCAAGTAATTCAGTCGAGATTTATTCCAAGTCTCTCAGCAATTAAATTTCTAAGATGGTTAAAGTGCGAGAGCTCGGGGGAATTCTAGAAAGTTAGTTTTGTAGACTCCAATAGTGTCGGATAATAGAAACAACAGACAAAAGATAGCGATAATGGAAGAAAAAAAAATGGCAGTAGTTTACATCCGAGAGCGTAGCTTTTACTCAAAACCGACTAAACACAATAGACAGGCAAGTTGCTTCTTCCCTCGGAGGTGTGGCATAATTGAAAGTGAATTTGTAAAAGCAAGCTCGTGCCCTGTTTTTAATAAAATACTTTTGAAGATTTCATTACGTCAACCCCTTTCATCGTCACGTGACGATTTTGTCCCTCTCACTCCCTACAGAGTTTGGAATTTAACTTGTAAACCGCTTCCCGACGACACTTTATTATCGGACTATGCGCTTATTTGGAATTAATTTTATGAATTGGAATAAATCTCAGTCAGTTTAGATTAGTTTCCAAACTTATTTCTTTTCTTTTAAACGTCTTCTAATGAAAGCTGATTATGATGGCGAAAACTGTGAAAGAAGAACAATAAATATTGTGAATTTTCTAAAATTGTAGCGAAATTCTGGTTATCGAGACTTTTCTATACGTAAAAATTATTTAAATGTAAGTTTAGGACGTTTTAAACTGCAATCTAATTTAAGTTTAGAAGTATAAATTTTTAGTGCTGACAAGAAAAATCGAGTAAAGTTTAGTTCGGTTGACAAAGTGGAAACAAACTAGAGAACAAACAAAATAAACTACTTAACCTTATTTTGTACAAAGTCAACATTTGTTAAAGGCATTTAAAATTTATCCAGAAGCAATTTTCTTGTTAAGAAACTTCCTGCAGTTACTCAAATTCTGAGAAAAGTAGAGACTCGATAAACGAATTCTTGCTCAATCCCGGTTTTAGGAAAGCATTGACTTCAATGCCATCGGAAATACTTACAATTTTCCATCTTTTCTTCCTTTATCTCATGTGCTATTCCAACACCTGCCTTTTTCTACTTTGTAGAAGCTCTCAACTCAGAAGAGGCGTTTTTATTATGGATTTTCGAAGTCGATTTTATCACAAGAGAAAGAGAGAATTGCTTGACTCGATCAATCGGAATCGTCAGCCTTTCTTTTATATATATATATATATATTATTTTATTTTATATCTACTATTTGTATATGAACAGAACTTACGGAAAAATGAAGATCAAACCAATTTTTACTTTCAATAGACGAAAGTTGCACTTGGGAGAGTGGTTCTTATAGGAACCCCCGGCCACCCTGCTACCACTTACTGCATCTGATCTATGGATACATTAAAATCTGACAGACTAAGTTCGATCGACGTCGCAAGACATTTTCCAGTCACGCTCGCCAGTCACAAAATAGTTCTAGAAACGAATTCGATGTCCCTCTACCTGGAAAAGGAACGCTTGGAAGATTCTAAAAGATTTTCTACTTCTTTAATGCAAGCCTCGAATTGTTTTCAAATGATTAAATCCCTTCAGAATTTACTTTCTTTCCTAGTTATTAAAGAAGATAGATGGCTTCTCTCACCTGACTCTTTCTCCAAATTAAACTGTAGTTCTCTTCTGAATCGCTCTTTAATAATGATTAACCTGGTCACTACCTACTTCTCAGTTATTTATGAAATCGAAAAAAGAAATATTTCTGTTATTTTTTTTTTTGAAATATTAAAAATATTAATTACATTTTTTCCCTCTTTCTTCTCTTATGTTTATCCCCAAAATAATATCAATCCTGATTAATGCTTAATCAGTTCTGCTCGCAGAGAATCGCCTCCTTTATAAAAAGAAAAAAAAATTAAGCTATGACTGTCAAATAACTTTTCCGAGATAATTTATTAGAAATTATCGAAATTTTGGAAAAAAGCGATAATAGGAAAAAAGCGAGATGTTTGTACCTTAAAGTGCGAATTTTTAATCCTAACGAAGGAAAAAAAGAGGAATGGAAAATTTTTTTTCTTTAATTCGGATTCATATTTAAACCAGAAAGATAAATTCCGCAATGCATTGTGGGAGATTCTGGAGCGAAACAGAAAATGTTGTTGCCCTTCAGACATCGATCTATCTGTTTCTTTGGACTGAATGTCTAAAGCTTTGCAGAGAAATCGTTTTCGCGTTTTCATCTGGGTTATTTTTTCAACTAGAAATTCAACTACAGATATATATATATATAAGACTTATCAGAAAGTGAACCAATCTTTCTGCTAACACGTAAAAATTGTTTGGTAATAGATTGCTTACAAAAACTATAAATAAAAATGCTTAAACTTTCATATTTACTTTTTTTACGAGGTTATACTTTCAATTTTAAAGGAACTTTTTACACAACTTTATAAAGCCTAGAAATAATTGATGATTTAGAGAATATTGGAGCAGAGTTCTTCTTTTTTTCTCTTTTTTCTCAGAAAATCCTTTCTACCGTTCCTTCGACTTTTCTGAACTGTTTATTTCAATTTTTATTAATTATAAAATATTTGTTGGTTTGTTTTTTAAAAAAGAACAAGCCAATTTTTTCAATAGAAGAACTACTGTAGGATGTACTGCAATTATTAAAGCTTAATTGCATTCTAAATTTAAATGGTCAACGCCTATGCAAATTAATTTCTTGGTATTATAAAGGTAAAAAAATCATCCTCTAGATCTGTAAAATTTCCTCATAAGTTTTGATAGCATCTTAGAAAAATTCTTATTATTTTTATGAATTAATTTTTGAGACTCTCGTACTTGGTCTGGGGATTTAATTAATAGAGATTTGGCTATTATAAATCCATAAAATAAACCTGGTGAATCCTGATCCTGGCTTTAATGAAGAGTTGGATTAACGGTCCTTCATTAAATATTCTTTTAACGTAGGGCGGTTTCCAAGGGTTTAGAAGTAAACATGCAATTTTAGAAGGCGGGTTCTTCTCTTGACAGGTTTTAGGTTGGTCGTTTTCTCTTTAAAAAGAGAAATAATAATAATAAATAAAAAAAAGAAAGTCGCGTCTTTTCAATTGGCATCTTTGAAAATCGAATTGTCACGTTCACGGAAAGATGAGCAGAATCGTAATATCACGCTAGCAACGAACTGTCACGCTAATTTCATGACTTTTGTGGATTTTTCTGTTCTACCGGGAATATGTCGGTGGCCAGTCGTCATGAATATTTGAAACGAACACGCATCGTACAATACGCATGCTATATTTTTATGGCTGGAAACTTATCGATGCGTTTATAGATAAGTAATCATGCAGACATTCTAAACGATAATAAATCTACAATTTATATTCTAAAACAGATACATTATAGGACAATGATCTTTTTATCCGTTGACCCTGGCAAATTAAGGAAAAAATAGAACCGACATAATAGATCCTATATACTTTTTTCCTAGGTGATGCTTCTTACAGTTTAAGTGCTCATGGACGTGAAGTGATATTTTGATTCGGTATTAGTTAAACAGGATTTTCCTTGTGGAAAGGTGCTATAGTTTCTCTTGTTTTTTAAGCACTTAGAAAGGAATAGTTACCTTGTTCACACGAAGATGCATTTAAGAAAGCAAAACCATGTTTTAACAGGTAAAACATAAGTAATTTGTCCCGTTCTACTTTGCCCAGTAGGGTCAAGAGTGGACTTGCCGGCTTCGACCTGTTGTGGCCTTTGGATGAGATTGTGAAGGCGCCATTCCTGTTTCTGATTAATTGTCGTGTCTGTAGTTCGTTGAGTTGAATAGAAGTCTCCATTGTTGAAGGGATAGGAAACAGATGGCCGAGGAAAAGAGTCAAAATATAATTGCTATGCATTATAAATGTTGGGTTTATAGGAAATAGCCTTTAGCATTCTAGATTCTTTAAGGAAGAATGTCTGCGGTTTGATCTAATCAACAATAGTTTTTGTCTTGTTTTCATTTGTTGCACTTTTGGAATTCTTTAGCTGTAATTGGAAATTGTTTCTGGGAAAGCTCAGTTAATAAAACTACATTCTGAAGTCTGATACAACCATTAAGACGATTGTTTTGGCTATCAGATTTGATGATTGTTTACCTTGTGCAGGCGATAGAAAGCTGTACCCTTAGAACAGGTAACGGACAATATACGCAGAACAGGAAGTTTATAATCCACCTAAAAATAGTTTTATAATTTTTTGCAGATTGAAGAATTTGGAAGTACAGTAACTTAGTTTCTCAAATTTTGGCTGGGAGCACAACACGAGCGTTTAATGTGTCAGTACTTCACTTACTATCAAAAAAAAAATCAATAATGCGATTCTCGTCAGTATTGTTATGACAGGTGACCAGATCCAAAAAGGCAGACAGTTTCTGTGGGAGAGAGAATCCAACTGTCGAGATGAGGCATATTGGAGAGCCGAGCACGTTTGAACCAACCTCATATAAACTGACTGGCTGTAAGTCAATTATAGAAGGTTTTGTTGGGGACAGGTGGAGTTTGAATAGGCAAGTCTGGTTCCGAGAAAATCAATGTATTTGAACTCTATGGTGAAAATTGAATAGTGTTGATTCAGTTCATCCAGTCTGCGTTAGGAAGTAGTATGTTAATGAAGACATCGGCCTTGATGTTTTTAAAAAGTTAAAGAACTTGCTCCGCTCTTATTTCATGCCTCAAAACTCTTTCAACCAAGTCTAGTTTGGCCCCGGGGAGATTAAACCACTGACCACGCTTGGTAGCCAACTCTAGCAAAATTCAAATTTTCATAATAACACATAGATTTATCAGGATTAATGCCTTAATTAATGCCACTTCTTTCATAGTCGCTAAACAATACACGTTTTTCTTCCCTAACTCCCCATTCAATAAATCAAAATCTTTCTCTTTTTTTGATATTGAAAGTTAATTAAGCGGTTTTCCGATGGAAATAGTTTTACAGATACAATACAGACCTAACAGGATTGAATGATTAATTGAATGCTCCTTGATAATAATTCAGGAGAGTCTCTGGCTTCATGATTCGTCTACGAAGTCCCAGAAGTACTCCAAAATTCACCATGCATGTTTCACTTATACTCCACACACATACACACACACAAGCATTGCTCTGTCAAACTTGTTTGTAGCTCTACTTGCTTGATACAGATAGCTTGTAATTAAGGGGTACTTCATATCTACGGCAGCACCCTGAAAGTTAATGAGATTTCTTTACAAAATCTCTCAATCATTCCACAGCATATGGATTTGACTCTACTGTCACCCGCACATTCTTTCTCTATTACTCTACTGTTTAATTTTATCGAATTTTCTTCAATAATCGCCATATTTTTTTTATTTTGCATTTAAGAATTGGTATTGTATCGCGGGAAGTTTGAAGAAGTCCCTGAAAAACTAGATAAAAAAAATATGGAGGAGAAGCTTATAAGTTAGGAGTGATGTAAAGAGGAGAAAGAGAGAGAGTGAGAGAGAGGAGGTGTGTAAAACAAAGTAGATGCATTGTTTCGCCCTAGGAGGATTAAGAGCGGCTCTCTTTCTTCTATCGACTCTTTGGAAGTCATATTATAGGCATTCGAATCCGTCAGGAGGGCGAGTGCAGAAACCCAAATACCCGTTTCTGCGCTTTCTGCAGCACATCCATCAAGAGAACGCCAAAGCGTGTACAGTACGTGAGTACACTGTATGACAAAACTGCTTCGTTCCTTCGAACGTGTTGAATGGGAGAAGGATGGGGATTTATTAGACTGATTTCCCCGGAGGTCCCAGGTTTGCGTGACCGCTCCGAATGTGCCATAGTTCAAAACGCGTTGCAGGAGGACGCATGCTCCGACCAAAATGCCCCGAGCACAACTCACCAGACATGGGAAAGTGCACGCAACACCAGGAGTGTGCAGGAGATGGTATAAACCGGTTTCTCTCGGCATGTATTGATTATGATAATGAGTGAACCGCTGGACAGTTTTGCTATGAAGGTACTACTACACACACAGTACACTTCCAAACTCATTCATACACGTAAACTTTAAAGCTTGGCTACAGTCGATGTTTATGAAATTAAATGTTTTTTTAATGCCGACATTCGATAAAGCATTTTTTAACGGATGAAAGAACCAAACTTGGTTTTTTTAGCTGGATGGTGTATGTCGATGCACATTTTGATGTCGCACGCTTGATATATGAGATTCCGTCATGCTCTATATGGAAGTGTTAAATACCATGAAACGACTACGATGAAAGTCCTGCCTTCACTACATGTTTCTGTCGTTCGGGATGAGAACCTTTCACGTCATTCGTTTCCTATTTATTATTGGAAAGAAGAGAGAGTGGATGGATATTAGACTTATCTAAAGTTAACTTTAGAACGATTATGACGAAAGTTTTCTAAATTTTGCTTCTTCTAGGTGGGTAGAAGCTCTTGGGCTACTAATTTAAATTAATTTAATTTTTTTAAAGGCAAATTATGCATTTTTTTAATGCAAAAAAAATTTGCTACTTAAGTAAGAATGCTTAAACGAGCGCAATTAGACCTAAGCGTGATTTTGTCGAGTTTAAATAAAAATTTAGTATAATTTTATTACGTAAACGTTATCAATAAAAAATTCAAAATATAAATTTTCCATTTTTTATAGATAAGAATAATTAAAAAAAGCTTAAAGAATGCGAAACTCAACAAGAATTTTAAATGAAAAATTAAAAAGGAAAGAATGATGATTTTCAAAGTGAAGAAGGGGTATTATCTCGATTCTATGATTAATTATAGCTAAAGCTTTATTGGAATCATGGGCAGAGGGGTGTGGTGCTTTACTCGACATCTTCCAATCTTTGTTCAACTCCTAGTATCGATAGAACATTATTGAAGCTGCAAAATGATTCTCTTTAAATATATATAAGTTATACACACATTTCGGTATTATTCTAATCTTTAAAGATTTTTCCTCACCTGCAAAATCTTATAAGATGGATAGTGATTGATATGGTGACAAGAGAAATTACAAAAGGAAAAGAAACTATTTGTGGTATGTAGGGTCAGGAACTGCACTGATTGCAACCTAGGACACGTTGACATGGTAACTGGTGGCAAGAATTTTTCAATCAGGATTGTAACATTGACTGTTATGTTTGGCGATTTGGTCCCACGAGATTTAAAAAACTCTACTGATCAATTTGGATTTAAGGGGTTTTAAAATAATGCTAAAAACTTTCTCTTCATTTTTCTACACAAACTCTCTTTCTCTTTGTTACCTATGAGTTGTTTAGATAAGATTTTTTCCCAAGCTTTGCTGATGTCGCATCACCTCGGGCACATAATTCTAATTCGTTTAAAAAATTATTTTTTTGAGTTTTTGTAAAACATTGGTTACTATTTTCTCATTTGAATATGTAAAAGTTTATTTTAATGTAAAAAGTCTTCAAATTTTGCCTACAGACAAGCGTTTATCGACGAACTACTGTACATGGAACAATTAATTACAAAAGTATTCATTATTAAAAGCTTAATTGAGATAATGTTATCATATTTTTTATTATTAAAAGTATTGGAAAATTTAATAACAATTTAAACAATGAATTGGCATTGAGAACAGAATCGAGATGGTCAAAATATCTGTGTATGAATGGAAACAATTAAGGGCTTAAGGAGGAGCAATCCCCAGAGTCTGTACAACAATATTCCTTAGTAAGCGTTCTCTCTATTCATCGAAGCAACAATCGATGATTATTATTACTCTGGTGGCACATCTAGGATAAAAGTATTCATCAATCGATATGTTTATTTTTAATTTGGATATATACTCCATAAAGCTACCGTAATCACGTTATTTAGACAGGAATATAATCTTGCTTATAGAGATTATTTTCGTATTTTCGCCGTCCTCTAATGATGCGTATACACAGTAAATGCACTTTTTAACCCGTTTAATTTTTCTAGAAAATTTAATAATTAGTATAAATTGCCAGTGGAAACTTTTAAGAATTTTAATCTTCCCACCCTCCTTTTTTCATTTATACATTAGAAATTTAATTAAGTTAAACTCTTTAGATCCAGGATGAAAAATTGTTCGTTTTTGATAAGTTAGTAAGCTAACTCTCTTTAAGCAATCGTAAAGCGAAACTAATATAACATAAAGTTCTTATAATATGAATTTATTTAATTTGTTTATTGGAATTTGGATAAAACAGAAAAAATTTTCTTTAAATGAGAAAATATATTCGACTTTTGCTTTGCTTCAAGAGATGATTTAATCGCTGTTAGGCTAATAATTCTAACGAGCAGTAAACTTTTAACCAATTTTTTTTATTCTCTATAAAATTCTGATGCTTAAAATTAAGAAAAAAGTTTACATTTTTAGTTTATATCTTTAAAAATTTGCCTGTTCCACTTATAAAGATTTTTTTTACTAGAATTGAGCTAAACGCGTAATTTTGCAGACCGCAATTCAAAATCATTGATTAAAAAATCAATAATCAGTCATTTATTATCAATTTTAACATTAAAATGGAAAAAAGTCTCAAAATTTTAAGGCGAATCCCAAATTAATGAATTCGCAAAGATGATTTTAATAAAGCAGACATATTAAATGTTATTTTAAACTTATAAAGCTAACATTAATTCTCGACGAGATTTAATATATTAACAATTAATAAAATTTAATTTATTTTTAATCTGTCGTTAAATAAAAGTTTAAAGATTAATTAAAGGAAAAGAGAAAACTAAATACAGCCTATGGGCATTTATAACCGAGACTTAATTAAGCTTATATCAATATATCTCGAAAAAATTCCAAAATAGAGACGATTTTAATTAAAAAAAAGACTTTCGTTTTTAATTGCTTTAATCTAAAAGTGATGATAGAAATATTCTGGAGAAAATAATTAGCTTTAACACATTAAAAAAATTTGCTTAAATAATCTGAAAACATTAACACAATTATTATTCCTAACGTTATTAGAATACTGTATATACTAAACAGAATTCCTTAAATATTTTTTTTTCTTTATTTGCTGTTAATTTGCAATTCAGTCTTTCTCTCCCTCGCACTCTTCTCCATATTGGAGAAGTGGATCGTAAATTATACCAGCATCGATCGCTCTTTTGCAAAAGACACTTAACGCTCATAACTAATTCCATTTTGCTAATGGTAATTAATGGATGTCAGTGTCATGTGGATCGAAATCACAATCAAGAATTCTTTCTTCTTTTTTTATTTTCTAAGTAAAAATTTTGTCAGCAAAATTGACTCAAGTTGTTAAAAAAAAGTAGAAGAAGAAGGGGGAAAAAAGCTATTTGCTGGATGTAAACATATCCAAAGTCCATGATGAGATTAAATAATTTTATATACACAAAAGAATGTTGCTGTTAAATGATATTTTTTTTTTAACTTCTTTTACTAAATTGCATCTCGAAAGAATTTCAAGAATGTCGAATCAAATGATTATCATAGTGAATTGGCTCAACCGTCTTGGATGAAGAGATTCTCTAAAGATTTTAACGGGTCTCAGCTAATTAGAAGTCTTCCGAGTTTCCATCACAAAAACGAAAATAATTTATTTTTAAAACTATAATAATACTTTGCTAGTTTGAATTTTTTATAACTTAATATACTCGCTTGATTAAGTACAATCCCAGTGAATAGAACTCTTCATTGATGAATTTGAGAACCTTTAAATCAGATGGACTTCTTAACCTGTAATTTTTTTTTATTTTAATTATTAATAAGATCATTATTATCGAATATTTGTAAAAATTTAATGTGAGATCCTATTCTTTATTGCTTTTCGAGTAAGATACGTATTGAAGAGTGTTTTAAACAAATGAAATTCTGTATATAGCGGATTTTAGATGCTTTTCAGCTATAAGCTCCTGTAAATAAATGTCTTTTATATAGAGAATTGAGTATTATGATTTTTTTTAAAGTGTTCTTTGCAAAATAACTTTTCCTAACGCTCCTAAATCCTTGAAATTCCTTGAAGGTCCCGATAGAGAAGGATTTTGAGCCTTTTTTTTTTTGGCCTTTTCTGAAATATTGAATTTCAGGATATTGAACTCTCTTAAGTGAATTCGTTTCTAACACCACACAGGACATTGAACCTCTTCGAAAATCCTGCTTCAACATAGATACTTTCCTCTTCAATTTTCTAATTTCCTGTAAGATATCGGTTCAAAATCTGTTTAATTATTAAAATTTCGTGTTCTTCCAATTTACTCTAAATTTGTTAATGATAATTTCGAGTTAGTTGTAATAATTTAGTAAAAGATGGCCGTAGTTGGTTGCAAGCACCGAATCCATCATATTTTAATTGACTCATCAATAAACTCTCTCGGATATTAGATCAATCATTATGTGTTATTTTAGGTATACTTTATTTAAATCTAAAGAATATAAAAGTAAAATACCATACAATCGTCGCCATTCTACGAGATACTAACAAAAAGTATTTTCTTTGCTTCGCCTCGCCAATCCATCTGTTTACTGTCTCGAATTACACGGATTTTCAACCTGTTTCGATTTCCTCTCAGTTTGCATGTTTGCTTCGGCAAATTATTATTAAATCATTTTTGATCTGAATATCCTTACAAGATATAAAATATTTTTCCGCATGAAGTGATGTTTATAATCGCTGTAATCCAATTGAATATTTTTATTGAGTAAATCAACCACATGCGATTTGTATACATATAAATATAACGTTGTCTAATCTTTGTTGTTGTTATTTTTTAGAGGATTTTGTTCCATTGAGGTTGAATGGATAAAAAGAATATAATATATTCTTTTCATAATTTAGTACAGTGTGCCCGAAGACTGAAGCCATTAATTACGATTCTTATTGATAAATTACTAAACATGTGCCAAAATTTAAGAATTTTAGCGAAGAATTCCATATTCATAAAGTTTCGTGTTCAATATATAATATGATGCAAATTTGAATAATCCATCAAGATTTAAATTTTGGCAATTCAGATAATGCTAGTCTGAATGGTTTATATGTGTAAACCAGGCTTATCTATGTAGTCCATTCATGTGGAGTATCGATTACTGTCACAATGTCTAAACGCCTATTATTAGTCGATATGGGAATAGTTTAAAAACTATTCGTTTATCTTTATGTTGGGTTGAATGCATTCGATTACTAACCTACTATTACGATTATGTCGAAATTGTCTATTCAGTTAAAAGAAAGAAAAAAGTGGTGAATGCTTTGCTCATTGTATTGTTGCCTTTGTCTATATGATGTTCAGAGTTATCTATTATTGTAAGTTAAATCAGACTAATTCTTTGTCTATATGTTGAATAAGTTTTTTAAATTTTGCGTCTGTTATCTGCAAATTTCGATATTTTGAATAAATTACTGAATTTATTTCAGACGCTTTATTTGTGTATATTCTCCTGAAATTTATTCAATCTTTCTTTAGATCCAGGAAATTTAGTTAATGAGCTAAATCAGAAAAAAATTTCCCGTTTTATTAATAATTTATATAATCAGTAATGAAATTATATATTTAGTTCTTACATAACCATATAAATATTTTATTATATAATAAGAATTGTTCAAGGTCTTTGTCGAATGAATAAAATTTCTGATTATTAATTTCTTTAAATTAAAAATTAATAATAATTATATCATAACTAAACAGCCAATTAAGAAAATTATCTATCTATATATATAGTATAAATTATTATTAAACAGCGCTTATCTCGAAATTATTTAAAAATTATAAACAGCGCAGCTTTTTTACAGGATATTTTATGCATGTTTAAAATCTTCAAACATATGCATGATTTTGTGTTTTTTAGATTTTATGGTATAATTATCACAGTAAAAATTAATATATAAGACCTGTATATAAAATAAACATTTCCTTCTATTATTTAGCAGCATAAATTTGTGAAATAATATTCGTCGCGCTGTTTACTACGGTAGAATACGATAATTACAGTAGAATGTTTAATAATATTTTTTGTTTAATTTTTATCACTTTATATGAATGTTTGCTCACGAAAAAATATTTAAAATTAATTTATTTTGTAAAAATTATATAAAAAATAATCTGAAAAAAATCATATTTTGCATTATGAGTTAATTTACAGTCAAATATCATCGAATTTCTAAAGAAGAAAGTCTTAGATGATGCAATGCACTTTTAATTGCTTATTTATATCCAATATACTATATATAAATTAAAAATAATAAAATAAACTCTGCACAATGTTTGTTTTTCATTTCTATTTCTGCTACACTAAAATTAACGAGCTGTTCATCTATGTGAACAGCATTCACTTCACTGATTTTTAGCATAATTAATGGAAATCCCAAAATAAACCATAAAAAAAAAGAATAATAATAATGATGATGATTTCTTTAACAACGCATTTCGATAATAGAGTTATTCTTGTAAATCGATGATCGATTAATTAGTTATTAATTTTTCTATTTCCACCATAAAACCCCATAATTGCATGGAAAGAGGCAGATTTATTCGTAGCTTGTGCAGTCACTTGATCAAATTGACAATGTCTATAATTAGCAGGAACCGTAAAGTAATCAGTATTCATAAGCCTCAACTTGGATAATTTATTACTCTTTGTTAGGATAATATCGAGTTTTATTATCATAATCTAGATATATTTGTTTAATTAAAAATTATCTTTAATGGAATTTTCATTTAACCTCCTTAAAAAGAAAAAAGTAGAAAAAAAATTTATCTGGTTTAATTTTTACGCGTGTGAATGATGTGTAAATAATTATAATTAATCATCATGTTACCGGAGTTATCTTGATGGCATTATAATGTGCATAATTCTAACGATTATTATAGAAATTCCAAGTAATCGCATGGACCACAAACGATTCATAATAATCGATTTTGACTCAAAAATTGATATACATAAAACTCGATACTCGTATCATTTTCAGAGCACTGTAAGTAGTAATAATGTATATAATCTGCACGATTATCGTATTCCAGAAATTCCAGATAATCAAATGATTCGTAATAATCGAATTTTAGCTTAAAAATTAGCATACAAAAAAGGAAAGGAAAAAAAAAAACTCGATTCTCCAGCAGTTTAAACAATGGCAACTGGGTTATGAGAATAAAATTCCATAATAATATATTTATTATTGTTACCATTAAAACAATAAAATTCTGTAATGTTATATAAGTCAATAATTCGTCTTTTGATTTCAAAAATATGATACCGAATCATCTACAAAGAATGGAAGTCGTCTCGAAAAGAAACATGACCAACGGATCATATCGTGATTGTAGGCTATATAATCAAGGAGAGTAGCCTATTTTCCTGATCGGATGGCACTTCATCCTAAATAGGAACACTATATATATTGCGGATCTAAATATAAAGACTAGAGTTATGATCGATGTCCATCCATTTATGAATTAATAGCATCGACCCGAATCCTTAAACAAAGCTATTTATACGCCATAAATAGATTATATCTAGATAGGCAACTATTATGTATTATATAGAATCATAAATAGAGCTGTAGTTCTGTATTTTGTCATTTTTTCTTCCGTCTAGGGAAAAGATTCTATAACCTCATTTAAAGTTTAGAAAGAAATTTGTTATATATATATGTAATTTGTGTTTTATTCGTTTCTCTATATTTAATTCTCTAGTTGCTTTTTAACTTTTATTCATATTTTAATAGTTCATAAAAAGTAAGAATTTTCCATTAAAGTAAAATAAATTAAAATTCATATTAACTTTTATTTAAAAAAAAAGTAATAATAATAATAAAAGAATGAATGCCAAGTTTACATCTTTCGTGATCAGAGATAATTTATTAATATCACAATTTATTTTTCGCATCTTTGTTTACGTTAAAAGTTAATTGGTTTTTTTTCCTTTTGTCACAATAATACCCGTTTTGCCTTCCAGCAATTTATTAAGTTTTATTGGATATATCCATTAATCCTATACAATAATGAATCTTTCGAATTATTTATTTTCTGTTTTTTTATTACTCCGAGTAATGAAGCAGATAGAGGTCTAATTATTTCTTCTTTGTATAAATCTTAATCTCTTGTTTTTAATTTATTTAATAAATTTTATAATTATTTTAAGAATTTTTCTCTCTCTCTTTCTCCATTGCCATTCTTGACGTTACTGTTCTTAAATTTTGCCATTTAAATGTTTACGGACGAAAAAATAATATTTTTCTTTTTGATTCCAGTGATAATCCGAGTATTAACGACGTCATCAAATCCATGACTGGATTATGTCTTTTACGTAAATGATAGGAATCAAAATTCTGCAAGATTTAATCATATTATGCGAACTAATATGATTATTGAATTTTGGTTTGTCTACATAAATTAAGTTTAACTTGGTTCAAAATGAATAAGGCTGGCGGTGAGCAATCTTACCAACGAGTAAGGTTTATTAAGCATATGACTAATGACTTAGATAGATAATAGGATCTGTTGATAATCCCATATTCTCTATTTTTAAACAGATCAACTTAAAGTGGATTGGGTTGTTAGAATCCTCCAAATGTCTTCTTCCTTTAGGCTGCATTTCATAAAATAATTTACAAGAACCATTAAGAATATAAAGTAGACCTAATATTAGATCGATATTAGTTCGAGAACATTATACGGAGTAAATGTAAGAAAGTAATTATATATTGCTCCAAGCAGTAGAATAAATTTTTTTTTTTTTTTTGTTTTTTCCATCGAGCATATTTGAAGGCTTGGAAAATGGAATTTTTCAGATCAGCTTTGATATTTGTTTAGTTAATAAGAAATTATAAGTGTAGCGAATCATAATTTGTCATTACTTTTCCTATTTAAATCCTATAAATTTTATTTTCCTTTCTTTTTTTTCTTTCTTTCTTTCTTAAGAAGAATGTCGAAAACTGGAAGCGAAATAAATTTTATATTCAAATAATTTTGCATAATTTCAACGGCTAATTTAAAAAATAAAAATAAAAAAATACCATGAACTATCCGCTGTAGACAGTGAAAACGGATAACGATAATCGATAAAAGAAAATCAGATTATATTTCACTTTAATCTAACTCGATGCTATTTTTCTTTGGGTTTATTTATTTACCGTAGGTCTATATCAATAATTTTTACGATAGATTTATTGCGGTAAATGCTTTATTATAAATATTTTATTATAGATTCTTGTTAGCAGATATATAATGAAATTTTTAAATATATCTGTTTGTTTAAATTCTACCAATTAGTTATTAGTCTATAAGCTTAATAGTCTGAACGGAGTTGACATGTTTGACAAGTGATTGGATCTGATTAAAGGGGTCCAAGTACAGATCAACTTTTAAGATCTTAACTGAGTTGAATTAAACATTTTCACTACATCTTCGGGAGTTGAAGGTCATCGGGATAATAAAATATATTTTTGTTTTTATTAGAATATTTTAAGCAACAAAAAAATTGTCTCGTTCTATTGATAGGGTTTGTCTTGTTTTTTTAAATGCCGATGTATTCATAAATTATAAAAAATTAATAAGAATTTGTAATTTTTTAAAGTTAAAATATTGAAGATTAAATAGTCTAAAACATTTATTTTCATTGTTTGAAATTAAATAGTGATTTTATTAATTTTTACTTGCTGAAAAGATTATCGATCGGAGTTTTTACTCAATTTTTAAAGCGAAGAATATTCCTGGTTATACCACATAGAAACTTAAGACAAAAACACAACTCAATTTTCTTCCGTCTTAACTTCAATCAATAAAATGGTTCGATTTTCAACTTTGGTAGCTGTGGACAAATTTTCTTGCAATCTCTGGGTTTTCACGTTGACTGCAACCCGGATACATTGGCATCGTCGATAGCACGTTGCCACTTATCTTTCAGTCCATTCAGAAGACACAATCCCGTCCAGTGTCACTTTACGGGATCAGTCGAGACTTTAACAGCTCCTCTGCTTATCTAAACTCCCTTCAAGTGGACAATAAAAGTGCAGAGAAACAGTTATTACAGGCTCGTCGATACTTGCCAGTAATTAGCAGGCTACTGACGCAAGAAGCTTTTTCGTTCAGACCATGTTGATGTGTCTCCTCCTTTTATATCTCCAAATCCCATTCGTAACGATGTAATCCACCGTTTATTTATCTAATATCCTATTTTCTATTCTAGTTTTCTATAGTATAATTACCATAATCAATGTTTCGTCGCATTATTTATGTCTCGGTTTATATTGCGAGGATTCGGTGACGGATAAGAAATATCGGTTTCGAGACTTCGATATTTCTTATCAGTCGTATCGACTAATCTGTCGCTTATTCTCATGTATTCCTTAATTATTGCATGATTACTTTACAATTCCATGTTTATTGTCGCATCTGAAAGCTTCGGGTCGTGAGTAGAATCCACTATGGTTAGTTAACTATGCAAGTAGCAAAGAATTTCATTGTCCCTTATCTAATACAGTTTCCTATAGTCTAATTAATATTTGAATAATTCCATGAATTATCTGATATTTAAAATTAATATGGAATTGGTACATTCAGGAACAAGAATTCATTGATGCGTCAATTATGGAGATGAGAATAAGGTGTCCACAACCAGCTGTTGTGACTTCATCATGCAACGTCATTCGAAATTGTTTGACGTTCTTTCCCACGGAAAGACATTTCTATCAAAAGAGACTCTCCAATGTTCCCAACTCCATCCATATGTAACAGGTAGATTCTTTTCATAATCGTTCGCTTCTGAATTGCGTCAATCTCCCCATTACAAAGGACATTCTCTGCTTGTTAAGAGAACGTCTAGAATTACACATATGACTCAATGCAATTTGTTCTGCAAGTAACGTAAACACTGTATACAGTAATTTTTTTCGGAATTATTTTACATACTGTTTCAAAGGTTACTAACGAAGAATCGCCATTCGTAAACAGAAATTCCTTAATACTTTTATATTCTAGTTTGTGAAGAGGTCAACATTGGCCGAATACTGCTTGCCAGATGGGGTGGCATGGAGACTATTTACCTAACTCTGTGGCCTTGAACCTATTCGATGGACGCAACAGATAAAACATTCTTGTCTGCTCTGCCTATTATGGGATGGAAAAATACAATCTTAGTTAGTAATATTATGTAACTTAAGACCGAATCTGCCAACGATATACTGTATAAACACCGAATCTTGTTTTCTTTCAAACATCTCTCACTGTTATCTGGATAATTTCATTTATAAAGAATGAGATCTTAAATAAGTAACAAAATTCTATCTATAGTAAGCACTCTCCAGAATTTCCTTTTAACTTAAATAAAAATATCTTAAATCTACTTTTTTTCCCTTACTGTTGGCTTACTTTATTTCATCAGTAATAAACAATTGAAGGATGACGATAAATAAGTAAGCAATTCTCTTTAAGTTCAGTATCCAGATTAAATGAAAAATTGTTTATATATGCGATATAAAGCAACACGTTTCTAATCTAGACTTTTTTAAAAATAAAAAGCACACAAGTCTCTTTTCTAGACTTAACTTGGCGATAACGTAAATAAACGCCTGCTTAAGTAGTCACATGAATCAAACACACTTAACTCAGTCGTCTCCACGAGAAATTTTTTTTTTAGCTTCCTTTCAGCCATTTGGGTTTTGTTAAGACGTATCTCTTTTTCTTCTGTGTCAATAATGAATGAATAAGAGTTTTTTTATTAGCTTTTAATTTGCGGAAGATGTTGGCATTTAATCTTACAAATCATTTGTTGTATTCGGCAGTAAATTAATTTAAAACCTTTTCTAGAAGGGAGTTAACGCGCTAACATTATTTTCATGCGACGTTTGCACGCGATAGCCAATCATATTTTCGATGCTAATCACGTGATTAATTTAAACCCGTTAGCTACAAAAGAATAATTAAACGGCAAATTTTTAAATTTCGACATATAAAAATAATAAAATCTCTCAGATTAAAAATGATGTTTTTTTAACAAAATAAAAAATAAAACCTTCGAGCATTCTCTGCTTACATTCTTAAAGAGTGGAAAGGATAAAGCTGGTTTGAGTGATGATTCTAGTTATAAGAAGACCACATGTTAGACGGGATATAAAGGATCATTAGTTTTGGTAGCATCATCTTCCTCTACACCACACCGGCTATTACACATCACAATGATAAGGCGATGAACCAGAATCGAAAAAATTAACCTCGGATTATAAAGAATGAATATCACAGTTGTTGGATAACACAAAATAAATATCATTTTAAATATCATAATCACATCCTAACGGTAAAAAATTCTATATTATATATATTTGGCCTTCAAATGAATATTTTAAAAGGCTATTGTTCACAAAAAAACCCTCCAGTAAGCTTTATTGAAACTCTGTGAATCCCTACAAACTTATTTATGTGCAAAACCGTTTATGATGTATAGGGGAAAGGGAAGATAGTTATGAGGTATAGTTTCTTTCTGGTTACAATGCCATGGGTTCCCTGTGTAGTTATTCTCTTGCATAATTCTCTTGCCCTGAGGTAGGTAGACCAGATGGCTGCACAGGTGACTGCAACCAGATCAATAGGGCAGACAAGAAAAGTGCGGTGAGACAGCGGTTGTTAGTAACAATATGGCCAACCACACGCCCCAAACTTATCGGCCTTATTGAACAGTATTCTTAGTATCCTTCATAGAAGCAGGATATATGGACACTTCTATAGAAACGCTATCACAATGTACCAATTCAACCAACTTGAAACCGCATCTTGTAGATAAATTTCCATGTGTGCCGATGACATCCAATGCCGACTCTATACTTGAAAAATCTAAAAAAAAGGGTAAAATAAACTTTTGATAATATCAGGAATGAATTCCACCCGTTTTCAACTGCAGAGATGTTTTTTATTTTTGTTTTTAAACATCGCACGTTCATTAGTGCGCTTCAATTTGTTTAAAATATAATTAAGCATCGTGTTTGAGATTTTATAACCGTGATTGATTTGCCTTAACAAGATTTCATCGTCCGCAAATTAAGTTGCGCTCTTTCCTCTGCGATTAAGATATAAGCTCTACATTACAACACGAATCGATTTTTTTTTATTTGTTATATCACAAACAAACTAAGAACACACATCACTGACAAGAAGCGCTACTCTTATACAATGCACAAGAGAACCTGTTAGGCTAAAAAAAAATTATTGATATTTTTCTTGCTAACTTCCAATGTCGAATATCAATTAGGGTTTTGTCTAGAAGCAAAGCTTCGGGACAAATTCTTAAAGTTAAGCAATTACTTCTCTTCCCCATCACTGCTGACTCCTGCAGTGCTTTTGTGGTCTTCTCTGTGATGTATAACTCAGTGTCTCGAAAGTATCATCCTATTGGGACAACCAAATGTCTGGGAAAAGCCGTAAGTTTTTGTTTCGATACTTTTATGGGAGTCTATAATGAGTCACGAAGCAATTAACTCTTAACTATTTTATTCTTTGTGCGATTCTAATCTTTTTAAGGTAGGCAATAATAATAATAAGTAGAATGTTCTTTCTCCCTTAACGAATGTTTATCGTAGGGCCTACATATTTAACAGATATTCACTCAATATTCTTTATTAAGAGTATTCGAGTGAATATACTTTATGCAGTTTTACGAAAAAAAATGATGACAAATGAAACAATTACCGAATATTTTCATCGGTGGAGTAGTAAAACGTACTTAACTTTGGAGAAAGCATCCAAAACATTTCTTAACCTTTATATCCATCGTGCTCCGCTTATTTTCTACGAAATATTCGAGGGAACTATAAAAATTTACAATAAACGGAACAGAAACAATAGACATTGTGCAGATATTGCTGTCATCTTTCTTTCATACTTTCTGGAAAAACTTCTGTTTCATCAGAAGTCTGGTAAATATTCTAGTTGTGCACCTGAATATTTTAGATTGCAAGGTAGACAGACCAACGTCTGTGCTACAGGCAGCTCAGCTCCACTATGTGCGTTACCATGGTTACACAATTGAATCAAATGTGTGAGCGCCGTTTGCCTTCCCAACGACAGTGATGGGCTCCCCCAGGCACCATCTTCTCTAATTTAGTGTTCGTTGAAATTTTTTCTACATTAATGTGTAGCAATGTTGAAGAATGTTTCTTCTATTATAGAAAAATCTTACAAGTAATGACTTTTAACTAAAATTCTTTTAAGTAGCAAATTAGAACTAACTCTCTTATCTCTCCATTAGTTTATACGTATTTAAACGAATCTCTGATACAAAATATATATATATCTAATTAAAAATAATTGTTATTAATTAAATAGACGAAGTTTTTTTTCCTACATTTCCGTATAGAAAATTCTTTATTAATTATATAAATAATCCCTGATTTTTAATAATTTACGTAATAATAAAAATCGATTAATTCAAATCGATATTGGTAAACTTATTATCGAGTAACTTTAGTCTAGCTCTTGCAATTTTTTCGACCGAAATTTCTACAAAATTTTTAGAAAAATGCACATATTTATAGTTTAGGACGTAACTGTATCTACTTATATTTATATTATCGATAGAAACGGTCATTAAAAAGCAACTCAGACGTCTTAACATGGAAGAGCTTGGTAAGATAAAAATGTTATTTTTAAACGAAAAAAAGCTATTAAAGCGTATTTCGAAGCGATTATAAATGATGTTTAATTGATTCGAGTGGAAATAATATCCGAATGCAATCCAAGCGAATTTAAAATAGCTAATAAGGCTATTACTGTCCTAAAATAGTGACATGTAATCGTTTTATTGTTGGAGGTGTCCAGACACGTAACAAAGGCATAAGAGAACGAAATGGTCCTGTGACACAGACGAACATCTGCAGACTCTTGAAATATGCATGAACATAGGACATCACTAATGATGGTGTACTAGGACGAACAGACGAATATTGCAGACCTTGATGTGGACACGGGGCACTTTTATTTCCTCTCATATGTACCGATGTACCCACAGGAGAGGCACAGTAAGAACTAAACGCTCGCTAATATAGTCGCATAATCAAGAAGCAAATTTATTTTTTCTTAGAAACATTCGAAGGATTTTAATCATATTTATTGAAAATTTCCGAGTTTTTATTTATCGAAAAAAGAAAAATAAAGATTTTATTTGAGAAAGTATTAATATCCGATCTATCACGTCAATTTTTCATTTTTCTTTCTTTCGCCTGGAATGGCAATTTTATATCCTGTAATCCTTTCAGAGTCCAATCGAAAAACCACCTTGGAGAATTTATTTGATTTTGAAACTAGCAGACATTGTTGGTGGAATATAACAGAAATGGTATTAGTATGTTTGAAGTCCGGGTGTGAAGTTTTTGATGTTAATCCTGTTTAACATAATGTCACGTCCGATTCGCTTAAGAAAATGCTTCATTCCTATGTTTCCTCTTTTATTTATGACTCCAGATAAATTTATTAAAAAATGTTAAATTATCGTTTTTTTTTTTTTGTTTTTTAGTAAGAGTTTAAAATTTCAAAGATAGCAACGAGAATAAGGAAGAAAAAATACGTCTTAGAGGCACAACTAACCCATTTTAGACACCCCTAACTTATAAAATATAGCTAACGTTCCCTTGCTAGTCCTTCATTTAAAAACTGGCATGAGGCCCATTTAGGGCATCCAAAAAACCAATAAAGCTTTAAAAGAATTACAAATAGTGCCCATTAGTCTATATACTGCAATCAAATTGAATTATATAACTTATATAGTTCGGATCTTCCTTTGAATTAAAAATAACGAAGGATGCTAAGAAGAAAACAAAAATTTTTTTCCTCGAATTTTTTTTACAGAAGAGCGATTTCGATAATTAAATTTTAACAATATTTACTACTGCAATGAATAAATTTCATTCCAATGTTATTTCGTGAATAATATATATATATATTGAAGAAAAATAGTTTTAAATTAGATCATTTTATCATAATAATTGAAAGAAGTAAAGTTAAAATCAAATTTGTTTCTTTGGAAATTGGTTTAAACATCGATTTTAAAAATTTTCGGAACACAATATATAACATTTTCCATTTGTCTTCTCCGATTTATTCACTTTAATATCGTTATACACGCTGTCATTTGAATAGAAGAAAGCAGCGATGTCGAAATAATTCAAAACAACTTTTACGCTTTAATATTCAGAATTTTAAACATTTTATTCAATTGAAGAATCGGGCATGTGAAAAACAAATCAACTATTGAACGTCTTCGCATAATTTCGAGAGAAAGAGAGAAGAAAAAAAAAAAAGAACTTGCATAAAATTATATATAGCATTCATTCTCTAAAATTGACCTTCACATTTTTAGGTTATTGAAAAATCGAATTATTTTTATAGCGCTTTTTTTATATAACGTGTGTCAATTTTTATTAAACGACAGCGATTAAGAATTATGAAAATTTAATTATCGCGAAAATTAAACAAGAATAAAATAAAATGTAAAAAAAAATCAATTTTGTTGAAATTTTAATGAAACAGAAACATTAAATTTAGATTTAGACGCACATATATATTTTTTTATGTAATGTTTATTGATCTGTAAGTGTTTGATGAGGGATGGATTTCGATATATTGTCGGTGGTGCTAAAGATAAATGGGTTTAACTGCAGTTCTGTTTTATGTGTCCATAAATAAATCAATCGGTTAATAGTCTATCGATTTGGACTGACAAGTAAGAAAAATTTTTAAAGCAGTAGAAAATATATTAAAAAAAATTTTTTAATGGTTAATTGTCATTAAAAAATTCGATTAATCTAGCATATGAGTCGTAATTACTGTTAGGGATTAAAGTTGTTTCGTTGCGATATATTTTTCGTTACGTCAGTCTATGTAATTACCGTGTAATTAAAGAGATGTAATTATTTGCCCATCAACTTGAAGTAAACTTACTGTTACATGAAGCCTAACAAGTAATTCTTTAGCGTCACTGATACCTAATGATGCTCGAGATCCGAAAATGTCAAGGAATGACAGAGTTGGACAATAACCGGAGAGTAAGAGATTCTTTTCGGGAAACGATACAGAAAAATAATTAGAAAGGAAAGAAAACTTAATTTCTTACGTCAGATGAAATCTATTCTAGAAACGAATCGCAAATTGCCTTATTCGTTGTTTTAAGTGACAAGCAGATGCCTTCCCTGTCACCTTTCCAGTATTGTCCATATAGAAAGAGACAGTTGACAGTTTTTCCCTTATTTCTCTTCCCCACCTTCGATCCTGATTACAATGGAAATTGCGAATGAAAACATTGAGGGCAGACACTTCATTCTCCGAATGCTAATTAAATTTACTGAGTAGTATAACTAATACAATAGAGAATTCTTAAGTTTTAGAAATCGTTTAATTGGATTATCGGGTTACTAGCATAAGAAAAGCATCGAAATAATTCACATTAACAATCTTTATAATACAAAATAACTGTTTATAAGATCTAATTGTCTGGCCACGCTTCTAAGAAAGACAATCTTCCGAAGGAAAATTATTCTATTTAACTCAAAGAAAGGCCATTTTAATATTTAACTCGGGGTATAGCCATATCGCTAATTGCTACAAAATCAACTTGAATGTATGCAATTACACTAACTGTAAAGCACTTTTCGGATGTTTAATTGAAACTTTTGTTGTGAATTTAATCTTATTTTTTATTATTAAACTTTTATTGTTCCGTTATATTCTAAACCAAACATTATCATGTTTTTGGTACACTGAAACGCACATTTAATGTTGTTATCTTAGTAATAAAATTAAATGTAATGATTAATTAGCTATTAAATGATAACACAATTTTTATTATAATTTTACTGTAATATATAGAATAGTTCGCCATATCTTTTCTTAAATGTGAAGCAGAGCACACGCTCCATTATAATCATAAAAGTGTAGAGGTATTTCAATGTCTAAAGGATCAATTTCGACTCCCAAAACATTTGCAGCGACACAAAGATAGCTACACTTTAAGTAAAACAAAAAGTCTTACTTAAGATCTGCATTTGAAAAAATTTAAAATATTCTACGGTTTAATTGCGTTGCACACAATGAGGAATACGCGTATGGGCGGAGCGAAGGCAGATAAAACGCCACTTTTTTTTTAATTTATGTAATCTAACCGCATTTTTAGTTTTTTCTGATTGAAATATGGACTTGAAAAATTCCTTTTTGTAACTATGTGAGATTCTTTTAAAGAACATTTATTTTACTTTTTTCTTTATTATTGTATTTATGTCTCGCTATCCAATGATTTGTGTGTACAGTTTTCGGGAATATTTTCTCGCAAGCTTAATCACTCAAACCCCATATCTAGATATAGAATGAGAATAAAATCAATCTATATTTAGTAGATTAATGTAAAACATCCCACATAATTTATAATACAATTAATTTACAGAATGTAATAACTGTATGTTCGTTTATTCCATGTTATTAATAAGATTAATAATAATATATGAGTAAGTGAGCAGGTGGTTTGGAATGTTTCCTCACAGATTAAGCCGTGATTCAAACAATATTGCTTTTTTTAATAGAATACTTCATATTGTTTTCGAATACGCTTAAAGGAGAAATGTACCTCCTATCAGAAAATGTAAATAAATGGAAAATATTCGATATTACAAAATAAAAGTAAAATTTTGAATCTAACCTCGTATTGTTGTTTTTCTTTTTTTTATTATAAAACAATTTGTTTTAATGCAACTTTTATGTTTAGAATATTAAAATGAAAAATTCATAGCATATTTCTACAAAATATAAAATAAACAATTGTTATGCATGCTTTATCCGCTGTCATATTTCGTGTTGTTGTTGCTGTTGTTTATGCAGCTACTAAACTTGCTTATTTTGATCCATAGTTTCACATTTGTTTACTGTAGTCGCTTGTTCCTTATTTTGCTAAGTAGACTACTTCTACGGTACATCGATGATGGAAAATATTCTTTACTTTAAAGCTACGATATTAAATCGCTTATAAAGATACCAGAATAATCACAAAAGAAATAAAATAAGGTTACTATACGCCATTTTATGCTCGTACAAGTGTAAAATAGCAGAAATTTTACGTTATAAGTCACGAAAATAAAATGAATCTCTTTTTTTCGCACCACAGTATATCATATTAGCATTAAATCATCCGCTGTCTCCATTATGCTCTCCAACATGCTACCACATTGCCAAAAACGACCGACTGCACTTCATTATGCACAAAAGTCGTTTGCATGACTCCACCTCTCGTTTATTAACTATTTAAAATGTAAAAGCGCAGCACATCACCGAGGAGGGTTTATAAATTCGATCAACGTTATGATGATGAATCGATTCACTTGGCCGAAGATTAAAAACGATTAAAAAATCTGATTGATTTATAAAGCCCAAAACTCGATATTGGTCGGGGGAGAGGGTTAAAGCCAAGCATTCTTAATAACCAGAAGCGATTTATGGAAGACAATTCAGAAATAAATGATCGAACTTATTATAAAATCCGATTAAAACAAAACAAAAACATATTTGATAAATGAATAATATTAATGTTGCACATTTTCCTTGGACTAATTTTCTCTTCAACCGATTATTGTGCAACGGAGCGTAGATAAAGAAGAAAAGGCCGAGCGCTATATTTCATTTAAATTCGAATTCTCATGATTTGAAATTCTCCAAGAAGTGTTAAGAATACATATGGTGGATAGGGCTATAGGCTATGATTTACAGACAGTGGAAGGTGAATTACTTGACGCCCACTTCGCGTTGCTTGTGATTTATGATGAGGACTTTTGTACTTTACAGTCGTTTAGTTTTATTATGATGGGACTGTTCGCTTGGAATAGAGAAGTGTTTTATTCTAAAGAAATATTTTCTACCAAATTCTTATGAGGTCGAATAAACCGTAGAAAAGACTGTTGTCATTTATATATTACTTTTATATTTTATACATATATCTCTTTCTCTCTTCCATAAACGTATCTCCAGCTATGGACCAAAAAGATTTTCAGAGAATCGAAATTCCCATAACTCTTTACATCTTACTTCTGCAAATTTATAGTCTCTAACCAATTTATGTAACTCCATATTTCTTTATTTTTTCTCTTTCAGTGGTCCTTTTAGATACAACGCAAGAAAGTTCCCTAGACTGGACTAAATACCCTTTTGGACCCCAATCCAGAACACCGGGAGTAAGTAAACATTGAATATTAAATATTTTAAAGCCTGTTATCAACTTAACGCTCTTTATTTGTATAATAAATGATAAAAATAATAAAATAATTCTCAAAACTAACGTCACTCGACTACCCACGCTTACCGCTTACACGCATAATTTTTATTTTTCTCGTAAAAGCTATCTGATATTTTGCATTTTCGCATTCTAAATTGCTATATTACTGTTTTGCAGAAGTTATTTAGACTTCTTAATGACGATAATAAACTTCTATATAGATTTTTATGGCTAATTATTCGATAATTCTCTTAAACAAAATGCAAATTTGCCGGATAAATAATTTATTATTCTAGATAAACGAAAGCACTGACTAGTCTTTCTCGTATTTATTTTCATAAAAGTCATAGATCGTTATAAATGATTTTAAAATGTCGAGAAAAATTCCAATCAGCGAATCGCGAATTAAAAAATTTAATGGTAAATGCGATTACCATAAATTCTCAAGTGTAATTTCATGGATTATTTAAATGTTGTTAAGATGTATACAAATTTAACGAATATATATATATATATAGAAGAAAAGAAGAGTTTGTGTAGTTAGTATAAAGTCCGCTCGACAGACTTGATGACAAATTAGTGAGTATTAAACGATCGCATGGCTTGTTATTTTGCTTCACATAATGAACGAAGGAAACATGGACAAAACACTGCTAGGGCAATCGAACGATTATCCAAGTCTGCTGATTACAACCAGCAGAGACTGCTAATGAAACACTAGGCTACGTAGGTCACGTAAACAGATTAGCTGCTCGCGTGCACTTCTACCATTTCTAGGAGGCCTCCGTAGAGAAAGGCCTCGATCGATTCTTTCTCCAAGAACGAAAATATCCTCTTTTTTTTATTTGGAAGAAAAATTGCATCTCAGTAATATGAATAATAAAATAAACTACACCGTCAAATCAAAAAAGTGTTTCGGTGATTATATATTTAATATTTTGGAATTTTTTATTTGCCAAATTTTATTAAGGATCGAACTTAGAATAAACTAGTCTGAAGACATTTTTTGTCACATCAGTTAAGTTCATCTATAAATCACTCCATGTTGAAGGCTAGAATAGAAAGTGCAGTTAAAGAGCATAAATGGCTATGGTCGGCAATTTCGACTGCAGTTTTTGAAAGTTAAAACGGGAAAGCTAGTCTAAAATCTGTTAATAAATTTTCAATGATAAGCTCGCCAACTTTGCTTCAGTTGGATATTCGGGGAAAAAAGCATTATCACATTGATTACAAAAGAGATCTAAATGAATTCTAATATATTTTGCCTTAAAACTCTATACGGTATAATTATGTTAAGCTTTCGATGAGTAGAAAAAAAAATTTCATCACCCCTTTCTTAGCGCAGATAATTACGAACGACTCCTCCGCACATGCTGATGGAGCAAAATGCAACACCGTTATGTCCGAATTTCTATTATTATGTAAATATGATTCTTGTATGGTGAGAACCGAGCCACGTGTGCATAATACAATCTGATTGGATAAATCCGTTCAGCGACATCTGTCGGCTGCTTATAACATTATTTAAGAAGTTAAAACAATCTCTTCATCTGAACACTTTTACATCTCTGCTGCTTGAAATTATTACAGACAGATTAAGTTACCTCTCAACAGTTTTAATTTTTAAAAAATATTGTTGTAAATAGAACATATTCAGTTTCAAGCTAAAAAATTTGCAAGTTCTGCTACTCTATTTTTTCTGTAGATTATACGATTACAAACTGAAAGAGAGATAGTTTTATGCCATTACAGAATTATTCTTTTTTTTTCTGTGTTATCTAATTAATATATAAATAATCTGGAAAACTCGATGTCGATATATCTTAACCACCAATTCGAATTCCCATCCGCCAAGTCGGTCATTTTGGCAACATGAGTTTGGAAAGGGCTATAACATTAGATATTGTGTTGCACACCAGGCAATTTCTGTTGTTTATGACAGGTTTGCTGCAGCGCAATGGGATGTGTAGCTAGCACTGTGAAACAACCATCCATATTTCATGGTGGCTTCCAGACTGTATTAACTGTGCAGAGAAAGGTTGAAAGGTGAGAGAGAAAGATGAGCGGCAATACTTCCAAGTAAAAATTGACAAGAAGGAAAAAATAAAAATTTTGATTTATATCGTACACATCCCACATACGAAAACTGCATGTGTTTTAGCCCGGTTTTTTCATTAAAAATATATAATCGAGATTTTATTTACTGCAATTTATTAACTGGCTTTTGTTAGAAAGAAGAAGAAATTCGAAGAGCGTAAACTGCACGTTTGCTCTTTCTTTCAACTAATAAAACGAACTGAGGTGAAACCACAAGGGTGCTGCTCGATAATTGAAAGTGCGCCGACTATTTCTGGCGAAGAACTAAGGGGGGATGCCAACTTCAATAATGTTGTAATTAGACGGCATTTATAGAGAGTGTCATTGAAGAGACTTTCACAAATATTTGGCCACCGCGTCAACCCTGCTAAATGATAGTAGCTTCAAGTTCCTTTGACGGTCGTGTCGTGACAGCTTCATTTTAACACTACTTTTATGATAAAGCTCTCTTGTAGTATTGACGGCTGCTGTATTATTGCTGATGCGCTACTGACTTTTCTGACACAAGTTATTAGTTCTGTAGACTGCAACTAATCAAGTTTTCTCCGCTAGCTTTCAAAACTTCTACTGTTTAGCGAGATTTGTGCCTTTGTGTTACACATTATTGGTATTGTAAGTGAAGTCATCCCTTATTCTTCCTCTTTATTATTTAACTTAAGTGATTCGTAATTATGTTGGAATATAGGATGCAATTAAATGATTCGTTTGCTAACTCCCCTTCTATTTAACTTTAATAGTTGCATTTCGGGCTAAATTCTTTTTTCCCCCCAGGTAAATTTAAAGAATGGAAAATATTTCTATCTGAATTTCTAAAATTTTAGTGTGTAAATGGAAAGTAGTGCATCTAAATTTGGTCAGAAACGAAGATCGACCGCGTTTACCGAGACGAATCGCCACTATTTCAGTAAAGGAATTTATTGAGGCAGAATGGCGAATATTTGAATTCATAAATTTCTAAGTACTTTCTAGAGAAATACGTGCAATCGAAGTTTGTGAAATACGGAATAAAAAAAGAAAAAATAAACTAACTATTTATGGCACTGTTGAAATGAAATTCAAGCGTATTGTTATTTCTCGAAAATAAAGTTATTTATCCTTCTCTAAAGTTTAAATTATTCAATTTTAAAATGTGTAATATATAAATATTTTTGAAAATCATGAGGTAAACATGTTAACGTGTTACTTTTATTTATTTTTCTTTCAGTGGGTAGAAGAGAGCTTCACGAATTTCGAATTGGGAATCAATTGGAGGTCGTACGTGGTGTGCGACGTG
>WUQG02434750.1:0-14043 GCA_011317285.2 Androctonus mauritanicus | reverse complement strand
ATATTTTTAAATTTTTTTAAAAAAGAACGTACTGTATTCTATTCGTGTATTCTATTCATTGTATTCTTTGAGCTGAAGATGGTATGAGTACCAAAAGCGCTCATGAATTTTGAAAATAAACATATTTTATGTATTCTCTTTGGTCTGCTCATCAGTGCTGAATATTTTATACGTTTTTAGTAAATTCATATGTAAACATTTGGCTACATTGATTATGGTTGTCATTCTACTTAATGAATATGATAATGATATATATTGGCCAACCTCTGAATCAATTGGAACATCACTTTAGCAAATGCTAGCTGCTCATTCCTCTTTGTACATAATCTCTCAGACTTTGGTATAGAGCTCATAAACCTAATAGTGTTGCTGTGGCTCCTACCACATCAAAGCTACAAAAGAAAGTGAAGGATTTGCCATATTTATTTATTGAATATATATAAGGTAATGCAATGTAACTGCTTTATATATATTAACTAGCTGATGCCTAGCATAATATATGTCATCAAAAGAAATACATAAAAAAAAATGGAATTAAATGACAAAAAAAAATATCTGCTTTTATTTTTCTCAGATTTGTTAAAAAATATTAGAAATTATGAAAATAAAAGGATATCTTCATATAAATAAACTATAAATATTTGATCATGTATGAAATATTTAATAAGTGTGTATTTTGTATATTTTTTTACATATTTATATATTTCATACAAATATTTCAAATATTTTATACAATTTCCAAAACTTTCAAATGATATCAAATAGACAAATCTGTCAAAGAACTTGAATTTATTAAATATTAGAATGAGGACCTAACATTTCAAAATTTTTATTTTTGTAATTATTCAGAACATATTTTATTTCCATCTATGATAAAAAATTAAATTAAAAATGCATTTGAAAAACTAATTTAATCCATAAAAGCATTTATTAGAAATGGAAATAACTATATCATCTATAAAATCTTATTTTTAGATTTTCATATAAGTAGGTACATAAAACAGTTAGATGTGAGAACACAATTTTGCTAAAATATTTAAATAATAAAAAAATGTTTATTAAATATTAAATACTCAGATAATTTCTTTTTCTAGCACTTAGGTAGGATACAAAAAGCCTTATTACATGTGAGACTTAATAGCATTTAAGAATTAAACAGAAAATTTTCTGTTTAATTCTTAAATGCAATTAAGTCTTACATGTAATATATATATAGGGATGAGAATCAAATACACCAAAAACGTTTCTGTGACTACATAATATCAAATACAAAAACGTTTCTGTGACTGTAATAAAGCTTTTTGGATTCTACCTAAGTGCTAGAAAAAAAAATTGTCATTTAAAGTTAGTGTAATTTCAGACATTAATTCTAATATATGTAAAAATATTTAATTTTTCTTATAAAATTATTTCAATTGTTTAAATATATCAAATCTAGAATTTTTTATACATATTAATAATATCTCCTTATTTGGAAAAATAGTAATTATTGTAATATATATAAAAATATATTTATATTTATATCAATAGTAAAATATATATTATACTAGCTTAGATATTAAACAAAACTTTATATTTAAGCAATTACTATATAAAACTTAATAAATATTTATTCAGTATTAGAGAAAAACTAAATAAATTTTCAACAGATAATCTATAAAGAAAATACTAATTTTTTCTCAATAAAAAAATGTGTCCAGTAAAAATGATAAAAATACATTAAATCATTTTAAAACAAATTTTAAATTTGAAACAATTAATTGTTATTTTGAACTCGTGAATCTGAATCACAACCCAATAATAGCAAAAAGTGCTTTATTAAAAAGCAAAATAGAGATATAGTATATTGCAAATAATCAAAGATTATATTGGCTCTAAAAATAATGATTTAAAAAAGTTATGTTGAATAAAATGCTTTTAATAAAAGTGTTTCTCAATTCTATAATTTTTCTTTTAAATTAAGTCAATTGCAAATAAAATTTCAAAACAAACTATTTACTATATATACTCAAGTATAAGTTGACTTCCCTATTTCAGAGTTTATAGTTTCTAAGTAATAGAGAAATGTGATAAAAAAAATTGGCCTGGCTATAAATTAATCACATCTTTTCATATTAAAATAAAACAAGACTTATGACTGAATTTTTTATTAATATTAAAAACTATATCAAAAAAGTATATTTTTGAAAATTGGTAAAATTTAAAAATCCATTTATGAGCTGAACACCAATTTTCAAGTATTAGGACAATATGACATTCATTATATAAATAGATAATTATTTTTTATAATTTAAAAAATTTTTCAAATCCATTGCACTTTGGAATAAATATAACCACTTAAAACAAATGCCACACTGTGTCCAGTTCTATACAATACGATTTTATTGAAGTGTTTGTCAAGTAGAAAATATTAAATATTAAAAATTTTTGTCATTTCCAAATTTCAAAAACAATATTTAACAAATTTTAAACCATAAAAAATAAGAAGCAAAAGCATATAAAATAATGAAAAATTTTGTTGCAACTGACAAGAATGCAAACCACATCAGCACAATTTCAATTGCTAGAAATATAAATCTAATTTCCAAAATCAGCCAAAAAATAATCATCCTATATTTCTAAATAATAAATCATAATCTATCACAAAATGCTCAAATTGTCTAATCATAATCAATTACTTAGGGGATTAATCGCATAATCCAAATAATCCGAATAATCCAAACAGCACAAACTCCCCTAGCGGCAGTTACTTCAAAATTTGTCCACTAGGGGAGTTTGTGCTGTTTGGATTATTCAGATTATTTGGCTCAAATTATCAACCAGAAATATCAGGGATCACTATATTTCCATTTAATATTAAACTAATGATAAAAGTATAGTAGTGTTTGCTGTATTTATTCATTCAAAAATATTAGTCTATACATTTCTCATTTTATTTGTGAAGTGCCCAATAAATCAATATGTTTGAGTACATTTTACATATGAACATACAAATACATGTATGCATAGCTTTAATAACAGATTCAAGAAGATATAGGTATTTTTTAGGAATAAATATGATGAATCCTACCATTACCATAGGATATGCTATTAGCACAAAAAGGATAAAATATGATTGCTTTATATATTTTTGATTGTATTTGTGCAGTATTTGATACTTAAAAATGTACTATAGAATATCAATTTATGTACAGTCATATATATCCATATATTTTTGAGATAAAAATTAAAAATAATAAGATGATTATCATTGTCAAGAATAAATATAAAGGATAGCAATATTGGAATATGACTAATCATGATAAGTAAATTTTATGAAAAATTTTCCATTTTTTGACTATCCTGCATATAAGCTCAATCTCTAAAAATTTTTTTTTGGAAAAATTCTTCAAGTTATACGAGAATGTATATGGTAAATTTTTTACAATTTATGTTTAAAGTAAAATGTGATTATTATTTCAAATCCATTATTCTTAGTCTCTGTTCTTAAAACAAATTGGAATAATAACAACATTTCAAACAAAAATTGCAAATTCAGAAGATTATAATATTAAAGAAAATAAATGATATGATGATAAAGAAAAAATTTTAATTGATGAAAATATTAATATTGAATTAAAAGAAATATTGGAGTAAAAATTATACAAAAGTAATTATTATTATTAAAAATAATAATTTAATAATAATTTCATTAAGACTTTTTGAAGGTTTCAAAATAACTGATCTAGCATAAAATCTAGATAAATTTTAATAACTGACTTAATATATGCAATTACATTATAAAATTGTAAAATAAACAAGAAAAATATCAAAATGTCACAATTCTTTATTGAAAATTAATTTATAAAAGTTTTCATAAATTTTTGTGTCTTGCTTAAATCTCTGATTTCAACATTACAGAGTAGTCTTTTATATTCCAGGAAATGTATTACTTTGTAAAATTTCTTATTTATTGATACTATGAAGAAAATATTAAAATATCTATATCATACATATATGTTAAGTACATATAACTCAAATCTGATTGTAGTTATCAATAAAATCTAGCTATAAACTTTATGTAGCTATAAAATAAGCTATATAATCAAAGTTTATTAATTAGATAGGCAATACCAATCCAAAAGGGGCAAAACCTATACTATTATAAAAATTATTACTTACCTTCATCAATAGATGCACCAGCAATGTGATAGAAAGTAAGAGCAGTATCTACATCAGCAATATTATTCAAAAAGTGAAAAAATCTCAGATAATCATCCAGTGAGATACCCTAAAATGATTTAATTTATTTATTTAGATAAAATATAAATGAATCATTCCTACTGTGTACTAAAACAGACCTCTGTGCTTTGTTTGAAAGCTTTTTTCACTCTCTTCAGCATCTTCAATTTCCTTTTTTCTGGCATTCCTGCATAAGTTAACAACAAATCTGCAAAATCTATTTCTCGAATCTTGCCTTCTTCATTTGGTTCTTTTCTTCGAAACTACATATAATTTACAGTTATTTAATACAGAGAAATTTAAGCCAAAAATTAAAATAATGAATCAATCTACAAATTAAATCTACAGACTTCCAATGTTAAAATTTCCTTTTGCAACTTTTCTTGAAACAGCAAGAAATTTTCAATTGTTAATTTCTGATCAAGATTGACACCAAAAAAATATGTCGCTAAGGCACTGCTGAAACCTTTATATATATTTCCTGTATTTGCATGATCTCTATGTCTCATTCCAACACTTGTCTGATTTCGAATGATTCTCTGAACCTGAAAATTGTGAATAATTAAAGAACACACTCTTATAAATAAAAAAGTTAATTCTTACTTTATAATTGACAAAATATGTTATAATAAATTTTTAGCTATATTTTAATAAAAATCTCTTATTTCTCTTATAAGATTTTTAATCTTGCATGAGAATAAGATAATAAATTTTATGTTAAAAACATTCATTAACACAATATTTTCTTGATATATAATAAGATCTTTTGAAACAAATTTAATAAGAATATGAAATTTGATTATATAGAAATTTTATTTTCAAAGCATTAAATCAAAGGAAAACTAAATTTAGCCAAGTTCAGTTTATACCTACAAGAGTTGTACTGAAAATTTTTAGCAGAAAAGTTTTACATATAAGTAATTGACTAAGAAAAACACTATGTATGTGTGTGTATATATATATAATTTACATATTTTTATTTAATGTTCAATAAAATCTTCCTGATCACTGATTTTTATCATCATTTAATGAAGTTTGAAGATACCTTTGTAGTACCCATCAGGTTATCTGCATTGACAGTTTCATTATTCTTAAAGCATTATCTGGTTTTGATGAAATCAAACTTGAGATAATCTGGTGGATCCAGGTCCAAACTAAAAAGAGAACAAGGAAGAATTTTGCAGTCATTCTTCTGAATTTTCTCTATGGTCAAATAAATATGTATCATCATGTTGAAGGATGATCCTATTCTATGGATATTTTTCATCTTAGGCATAACAGATCTTCTTGACAGTTCAAAGATATCAATCTGCATTGATGATTTTTCACAAAGCTTCAAAAAAGTCAGTAAAAAAGCAATCCTCAGAACACAAATACTGTTCAATTATAGAGGCCATTGTCATAATCTTCTGCTTCTTTTTCTAGATGATACTAAGTGATGGTTCTGTAATTTCTGTTGAGGTTTTGGATTCAAAACGATGAAATCAACTTTTATCATCTGTAACAGTACTGATTTGACAGAAAATTATGAGAAGTTATTTTAATATTGAAGTTTCTAATCATGCAGCAGTAATTGATGGATCCAGCAGGCAAATTTACAGTATCCCAAACTTCTCATCATCACTTGATATATAGATTATATAGCATTCTATTCCAAACTTGTAATTTCTGTTATTGTCGCATGCCAATTCTTTCTGATAAATATATTGATTGTTTCTTTATTGCTTTCGGTGGAGCAGTTTATAAGCACACCATGAAGGGATTGATCTGTAATGCCTATCATCCTTAAAATATTTTATTCATCGTCTAATACTGTTAGCATTCTTGGAAGCTTCTCTCAGATACAGATTTTGGTGAATATCATCAGCTGAGATATCCTCCATAATGAGAAATTCAATATATAATAATCATAACATAAAACAATACACTTAATTCTATTTTTACACAGTAGATATATTCCTAAAAATTTGTGAGGGGCAAACATTTCCTGTGGTGCATAGTGATAGACACCACAGAAATTGTTTGTCCTCATTATATTAATTAAAAAAATGCATATTTATTTATAAACTTTAAATATGGTTTATATGTATAAATAAAATACGTAGAGGTGCCCCATGAGAAATATCCAATCAGGTCCCACACTAACTGAATCTGGCATTGCAGGAGACTAGGGCATTTTCAGCAAATGGACTGTCATAATTTCTGCAAGGTGGCCAGTATGAAGTGTGACAGTCTCAATATGAGGCTTGAATTCTACTAATATCCCTGTGAATCCCAAAAAATGGTTAGCATAAGCTTGCATGCTGTTGGGATCACTTTGAACTTTTCAGTGGGTGGAGAGAATGGATATTTTCATTCCATAGATGCATACTTCAATTCTGGTTGAAAGTGTTGGACCCACGATTCATCCCCTATAATGATTCGTGTGATGAATGCATGATATCACATGAGATGCTTTATGCATAAGCCCATTCTGTTCATTTTGCATTCAGCAGACAATTGGTTTAGGATCATTGTGTGCAGACTTTATGAAATTTTAGCTGTTTATGCATGGTGATGTAGATAGTTCCATGAGAGCAACTCACATTATCAGCTACATTGTTATTAACATATGCTAATCAGTACAGATCATCATCTCTACATGCAGTACTATGGTCTTGATTGCATGTACACATCCTGTGGTGTACCTCCACAGGATGACCTTGATGCTTCTTGTCTGTGATACTCATTCATCCATTATTGAATTGCTGAATCCAATTATACATAACCTTTCTTGACATACACTTTTCACCATAAAATGAAGCATTTTTTTTTATAAACTTCCTCTGTGGCCAGTCCTTTGTCCCATAGAAAATACACAAATGCATGCTGTTCATCTGATATGCTTTTATATAATATAGTCTCCATATTAAACTAGCTATAGTTGACTAACCATGGCATGCAGAAATATACCATCAATTCTGATTTCTTGCCTACTGGTGGTGTTATCTACCAGTACAACATGCACATTGAATTATAAAAGGTTTTCAGTCAATGCAGATTTGCAACTTATATATGACTTACCTACCGCATATATTTAATGCATGCCAATCATTCAACAGAATATTAAAATCTGTAAATAATAATATAAATACTCTACAGAATCTGACATATCTCAGTAGGAGTATTTGTTCAATATCCTCAATCAAATGAATAAAAAATTTATATTCTAAAAATTATAATTTGGCCTTAACCTAACAAAATATATATTCTGTTATTTACTAGTACATTATAATGCATTACCTCTCCAGTCACAAATATTATGATATTATGCACTCTACTAGATTATGATGGTAATTCATAATCTAGTAAAGTGAAGCAAAGCAATTCTGTCTCTATTTCTTTTATTTGATTCATAGAAACAATATGAGCATTCTCAGCTATAAGATCACTAATATGCAAAATATCATAAATAATTTCAATATATTTATGAAATTCTCTCTTGATAATCTTAATAAAGTAATTTTGCAAAACATATCTCTGCATTCATCACACGAATCATTATAGGGGCTTTTTGTAAATATTACATGTTTATTTGTAAGCATTAAAATTTGTTTAATCATAACATTTTAATTACTTTTAAATGTTTTCATATATAATTTTGAAGATATAATTATTTTATTGATTTTTTCTTGATAATATCAAAAATTTTAATTTCACAGAAATTTTTAGCCCTTTACAATTTTTATATAAAGCCATCTAAGTAAGCAAATAAAACTAGTAACTACAAGAATATTATTTTCTACATATGAATATATAAAAAATATTCTTCAAAATTTAAAATTGAAAGTTTATTTGTGAACAAATATTCAAATTTAATTGATTTTTAGAATTTATTAATAAATATATTTTAAAAAACAATTTCAATAAATAATCAAGATTTATTTAATTCTTCTCCCTTATTTTGATTAATGTTTTTAAAATGAAGTGATAAAATATCATAACAACATGATGTCATTTTATAGTAATAAAAATTTCAGAATAAATGGCTTTTTATAACCAGAGGTCAGTGCCTGAAGAAAAAAAATTAAATTACAAATACAAAAAATAAGATATCTAAAAAAATTTAAAACAAAATTTATTGAAATTGAATGCACTTAAACAATATTATTTTATTCAAACATAAAAATATAAATTAAAATATTTCAAAGAATTATAATTATGATACTTTGGTGATATGTTATAATTATATGTTATTGTGTTATAATTATGATAACTGCTAAACCCTTTTTTACTTAAAATCCGATGAAAACAAGCACTAATGCAGTATAGGATAATTCAAACATAATTTTATTTCAAACGAACTGTTCGTTTGAAATAAAATTATGTTTGAATTATCCTATACTGTGTTAGTGCTTGTTTTCATCAGATTTTAAGTAAAATATTTCAGTTTGTTTTTTAAAAATATTCAAGGATTAAATGTCAAAATAGCCAAAATGATCAAAATAATAACCTAGAAAAAACATGACAACTAATTTTAAGACATATGATCACAACTCTAAGGCCGGCTGCAAATTAGTTGATGGCATCAACTGTGATCTGACGTCAGATGCAATTTCTCCAGCCATGTGATCATTTCATAAGACATTGCTAGCTGAGACCTTGGTGAAGTTGTTAAATTGATGTCACTCATGACTTTGTTTTCACAGCCAATCAATATTTCTCAAACATTTGTTTGGTTTACCCACTGAGTAATAGCGATGTATTCAATTAAATTCAATTGAATATTTCTATTAATATTCTAGATTCTTTGAATCCCAAAGTATTCTGTGATCTAGAAGAAATACAGTATACATATAAATGTCTAATTTGAGGTGACTTTTACTGTTTAAATTATTAACTAAAATAGCTGCTATTTACCTCTTATGAAAATTTATAAGAAAACTTTTGACTTCAAGAGTCTAACGAACTTATACTTTCCATAATCTCAATTAACTTTATCCAAAAGCACGTGATAACTGAATGATGATATTCAAATATGCATGCTCAACACTTTAAAGTGTTCACTCTGTATGTCCTATTGCACCAAATATCTAATATGTTTGATGTTTGAGATATTGCTCACTCTGCCTCTTTTTTGTTGGAAGTGTCGATGTCGCTGCAATGAGTATGCAACGCAAGTTGTACATATAATTTTGGTACAACATCGAATGCAATTGGATTGCTGCAATATCAACTAGTTTGTGACCAGCCTAAATGAAAACAGTTGCTAAAACCATTTACTGTATGTGAATGTCATCCTAGTTTTTTAATTTGATTACTTTGATTCAATAGTAAAAAGAGATATAAAAGAGCTATTCATATAAATCCGAAGAACACTGCAAGCATTTAAATTTTACATGATTGTTTCTTTTTGACTGATATAAAAGAGTATTCATTTTTAAAGCTTTGTGTTGTTCAATAATAAGAGATAGCATTTGAAATTTTAAAAATTAAAATGATAAATAGCAGTCACTTATAAGACGATTGTAAAATGTTTTAATTACAAAAATAATTTGGAGAACAAAACTTCTTTAATATACAATTCATAGTATCTTTCTTCAGTTAATATCAATTATATATATAATAACTGAAGATGAATAAGTTGCTAATTAAAAAATTTTTCTGTGATTAAATTTCATGCAATTATTTGAATACATGTCTTTTATTATTCAGAAAAATGTAGTAGAAAAATCTGAACTATCAACATTAGTGAATGATCATGAATATGATACAAAATGTCGTCACATACAATTTAAAGAATTTCTGTTTTTGAAAAATAATAAAGTATCCAAAAAAATTTAAAAAATAAAAAATAATAATAAACTCTTATTACATGCTTGACAAATCAATAAAATTTACTTGAAATTATGCTTGATATGTTCATGTTCATGAACATGAACATATCAATATTTGTTCTTAATCTGCAGCAGAGATTCTATGACAAAATTCAGTAAAAAACTTAAGGTATCTTTTAATAGACTATACCAAATTACTATAGCTATATGTCTTTTAAATTTTTTCTACATTCAGTAGTAAGGATTAATTATATAACTTAAAAACTATCATATATATTCCTATATAAGCTGAGAAATTTTTTCTGGAAAAAAATTTTGAAGGAAAGGAAAGTTGGCTTAGATACAGAGCAAAGAAAATTATGAAATTTTTTGAAGATAATAAGATTCATCAGTTCAGTTATGTTGTGTTTCTGTTGCACCTTTAGTTGTGCGACCTGTCATATTTGTTTTTAATAAAAATCACTTATTAAATTTTTTAATTTAAAATATATGGATATATATATGACTATATAATTTAAAATTTTTTAGATATTTAAACAACTGATACTGTACAAATATAATCAAAAATATATAAACTGGTACTGTTATTTTGTGCTATTCATATGTCCTATGATAGTAATGGAATTCATCATATTTGATTATAAAATATACCTATTTCTTTTTAATTCTATTATTAAAAATATGCAGATGTGAGTAAATATTTATATTTACATACATTCAAAAATATTAATTTATTGAATCAGAAATGTGTATATCAACATTTGTTTTAGCAAGTAAACATGGCAGCCACTATCGTACATATCATCAGTTAATATTAAGTAGAAATGTAGTGGTCTATGTACTGATATTTCTGATTCACAATTTATGCATATTTTGACATTTCTTATCAATTAAGAAATATGGATCATTATTTTATAGCCAATTTTTGATATCATATTTGTGTTCCAGGAAATCATTTGTGCTGATCTGCTTTTCACTTCCATCAGTTACAATAAAATTTTCATTGCATGTTCTAATTCTTTTATTATTTAAATTTTGTTATATATTTTTGTCAAGATTTTAAAATGATGGAAAATTTTAAAATTTTCTAGATATTGTTTGCCAAACAAACACTTCAATAAAATCATATTGTAAAGAAATGTGACTATATGTGATGTGATACAATCATGTCTCATTCTATCTGGTTTTCTGTGTGTTGCATTACAAAATTTCAATGTATAAGTCTGGAATTTTGTTTAAATAGCTATATTTATTCTGATGATAAACTGTATTTGGAAAACTTTTAAACTTATGAAAAGAAATTGTCTATTTATTTCAATGAATGTCATATTTATTCTAATAGTTGAAAATTGGAGGTTGGCTTATACATAATTACTTAGTGGTAATTTATAATTAATGTTTACAAAAATATGAGATTATATTTAGAATAAAATTTAAAAAGACTAACTTTTTCAAATTCTTCATAATCTACGTTCCCATCACCATTGAGATCAAACATTCTGAAAGCAATTTCAAAATGACGCTTGGAAGCTAAAAATAAAGAAATCAAATTTTTATATTTCCATAAAATAAACAATTAAGAAAAAACAAAATCATTTAGTATTATCAATTAACATAGTAATAAATAATGACTAAATTCAGAATTAAGAAAATAATTCATTATTATTTTTATTTTTTCAATATTTAAAATATAAAGCTTATATAAATTATGTATTTTTGTATTTATTAGCAGCATTTAATTATATATGGCTATAAGTTGTCATGATTCCAATAGAAGTTATATTTTACATTTATTATATAACAGTCATTATAACTATATATATATATTAAAGCATATACTTTTAAATACATTTATGAAATTCAGGAAGCTCCCACTTCCCTTTTTCTTCCTTTTATTTTTATGTTTTGCTGTATTCTCTTTTACAAAAAAAAATAATGTATTTCTTTGTGTTATTTTATAGCTACATATATTGTATAAATGCCAAAATGTCTTCATACTTAACAAATTGTTAAAACTTGAGAGAAAATGGGACAGTCAAATTCTTCCCTTCGGGACAATCTAATAAATAATATCCCCATCTGAATCAACATTACTTATGCACAATATTTGGGAAGAAATTTTCTTTCTTTGAATGAAATCTATTCAATGTTCTAAAGCAATGTTTCTCAAAGTAGGCAATATCACCCCTGGGGGACAATTGGGTCATTAAAGGAGGCATCAAGTAGCAAATATGCAGTAGGGGGCATTGCAAGTCATGTGAATATGCACAGCTGGGAATATGCACAGCCTTCAGAACCAAAACAAATTTGGCTCTGAAGGCTAAACAGTGAGGGTGCAACAAGTGCAAAAGGAAAAATTTAAAAATCCAAAAGTGAGGGGCCAATTTCATACTGGTGCAATGGACACAGTGCAAAACAATGACCTATTTTTAGAAATTATTAATCATGAAAATTACAATATTTTGTAACATAAATCATTTCTTAGGGATTGTCAGTGCACAAGCATTTTTTTTATCAGCTGATTCTGATGCTTTGCAAAATAATGAATGCATTGGGGAGGATCTAGTTATTTAGAAAAACTTTTAACTTTTTAACTTTCCAAAAAGAATTCATTCAATCTTAATAATGAGAATGGTCATATGGAACTCATAGTCTGCCATATCATTTACAAGCTAAAGCTCATGTTATTTATTTATATTCTGTGACTGTTTATTGCTCTTAAGTATCTATTATTGATACGGTATCTTTCCATGTGGCATTGTCCCCAATTCAACCAGGAAACAATATAGGGCCACATAATTGTAGGTGTAATAACTATAATGCATCTAGCTGTGGGAGTTTTTGGTTCAGAATTTTTATTAAAAAATTATATTTCTGATTTATGCAAAATTCAGGCTACACAAAAATACTTTGATCCCAAATTTTTTGTATAAATCATGGAATATCTGTATTTGAATCTTAAAATTATTGATATGAGTAAATTTAATTCACTACAATTCATATCTATATTAACAGATACTGTTCTTTATATTATCATTAAAATCTATATTACAGAACAAAAAATAACTATACCTGATAATATAGTCAATAAAAATATATATTCTGAAAAACCAATCAAGCCTGCTGTTCCCAGCTTATAGAATATACTATCTTCATTTTGTACTAAAGAATGTGTTTTCTGACTATCCTGAAAAATATTTTATATATCTCTAATATAAATAATAAAATAAATATGGATATATATCCATATTTATCCATAAATCAATGCCACAAATGAAGAGGCATATTCTACAGTCAAAAATAAGCATAGAAGGTCTTATGAATATAGGTCTGAAAAGGCTTTATTACAGAGTTATCACACAAAACAGTTTGTGCAGGAATGGTTGAGATGACAATCATTAGATATAGAATATTACAAATGAAATTGCTTATGTTTATTAAATTACCAACTTCAAACCAAGTATTTTATAGCAGCAAACTTAATAAATATTTTTAGTTTTACTCTGCAAAATACTTTTGGCTATCTATCATCTTCAGCACTTTACAAAAACATAAAATAATTTAAAATAACAATTGAACATTGTTTGACGTTGATACTTTAGATGTAGACTATGTTTTTCTAAATATTATGGTGTGTTACATTGAATATTACAGAAATAGATACAATATAACTTTGGAAAAACATAATCTGCATCTAAAGATGGCCTCTTTCTTAATCATTCTACACAAACTTTTTTCTGTGCAATTATTAAGTAATAAAGCTTTTCTGGACCTATGTTCATAAGACATTTTATGCTTATTTTTAACTGTAGAATATGCCTATTCATTTGTGTCAATTGATATAAGGAACACCCTGTATATATATATTCTTTGCTAGGCTATATATCCTAACAAATCCTTTAGGAATGTTCGAAATTAATTTTTTGGCACTGATGAGGGACTTTATGTAGTCCGAAAATGTTTTGCCATAGTAAAATCCTTTGCTTATAGAGCTGTGTCTTTTTAC
>WUQG02434739.1:0-14046 GCA_011317285.2 Androctonus mauritanicus | reverse complement strand
AGTAATGGTTAGTGAGAGTGCCGACTGAGCATTCAATTAAGTAAAATTTGCTGAACAGCAGTACCTTTCAGAGAAAATACTAAGCCCAAACAACTAATATTTTTGAGGCCCTTCAAAATTTTAAATAAAACTGTGGACAAGAAAATAAAAACAATGGCATTTAATACAGTATTTGTTCAGTTATAACATTTATTTATTTCAGAGAAGCTTTGCGCGCTTTAACATTAGCAATGATACAGTAGTAAGTGTAGGCCCTACAAGAAAAACGAAAACATTGATGGAAAACTTCAAATTTTGACTAACACTGAAGCTCGAACATTTATAAAAATATACAAAAATATATTTTTTCTAACATATTGAGTTATAAATTGAGGTCCCTAAAATCGTGAGGCCCGGGGCAGCCGCTTCTTTTGCCCCTCTCCGATGGTCACTGATGATAAATGTTGATTTTCAATTGAATATATAAAAATTTATTGTATAATAACGACAATCGTTTTTTTTTATACAAATAAAAATATAAAGATATTTGAACTTTAATGTTCATGAGTAATCAAGAAGAAAATTTCAAAAAGACTCCTCATACAATTCATGATTTCAATAATTAAAAATTTTAAAATATTTATTTCTAAATTAAAGAAAAAAATTTATAAATGCAATATAATGCTATATAAAATATTAAAAATGTAATATATAAATGAGTATAGTCTATAGATGTAAAATAAATGTAAAATTTATTTGCCATATCTTATTCGATATATCCTTCAATTAAGATCAATACTTTTCGGGAATCATCCCTCTGTATTGTTCTGACTAATGTTCCTATAAATTCTAATAGTATTTAAACTTGGACAATTTCGATATATTGCTATTTACTGGAAATTGAAATAATATTAAGCATAGTTATCAGTCGCAATTTTCTAAACCAGCGATTCTCAATTAGCTTTTTTTTTATTTTTACATTTTTTACGTCCCTTTCCAATCAGGGAGATTACTAAAGGATGGGACCAATTCCAATCACGGGCTGCATCCACACCCGTGGAAGAGGCCTGATGGTGAGGTACGGAGCTCACTGGGCCGAGCCCAGCACCCCGAAAAAACTTTTCAGGAGTTACCAGACCAGGGACGCGAACCCGAGCCTCCCGCGTGACACGCCGCAGTGCTTCATTGTTTTGTTTTGTGTTAACTTTTAAGTGATAATTGTTTTGTGTTAACAAACAAGTGATGCAGATGGTCATGCAGTCTCGGGTGTTCGACTGCTATCACTTTTCATTTCCTCTAGTGGCTTGTCATACTTCTTCTGACAGGACTTTCCTACTTTATTTACCCTCTCTTTTCTTCCTCTTCTCCCTTCTTTTCATTCTTTAAGGGTTATACCCATGAGTACGCCCTTCTAACCTTTTCAACATCTAGCGTTACCACTCGGCCATCCGGGCGCATTCTCAATTAGCTAAGAATTATAGACCTGCATTTTTAAGATGAGCTACGGATTCCTCAAATTGATTTCATGGACGATGGACCTCCATGGAATCAATTTAAGGAGGATCATGGGTAGGCAAACTATCAAACGGGAAAAAAGTTTTGACTCCCACGTTAGTCGATCGATTACTGGAATTTCGGTGTGTTAGATCTCGCGTGCCCAAAGATTTTAATGACAATTATCCAGATTTTAGAGGGTTTAGCAATCGGAAGTGATAACTATTGGTAATTAATAATTATCAATCATGTTTACCAATAAACATGATTGATAATTTGTCTTTCAAAATAAAAATAATTCGGTTACTAATATTATTGATTGATATTAATGATTTTTGGTATAGGTTATTATGTAATTGATATACATTATACAATATATACTCTCTAATTTATTAAATTTTGCCGACTTAATTTTTAAGTGGGTTTTATTGATGCAGTTTTACGTCACTTTTCACTTTGATGGCTAACTCCCACCACAGATCACTCTGGTGGGAGTCAGTCATCATATGGAATTGAATTCAATGGCCAGGCCAGGATCCCTTCTGAAAAAATTTGGAGGTGTGGGATCCGGAAAATGAACCAGATCCTTTAGGTGAAAGCACAGCACGCTTCCATCCGGCCGACTCTGAATGGAGTTGTCACACCCTTAAATTCGCCGCTAATTATATATTATTTTATATGCTGTAGTCTTCTAGAACAATGTATTAATCAATGAAAATACAGTCCTTATTATAAATACAATATTTTGAATATGCCCTCTAAGTTAATATATATATATATATATATATATATATATATGATAAAAATTACCTGATATGTTCAACTTGATCGCGCTCTAGGACAAAAAAAAGTTATGATAACTATTTAATATTTTGTTGCATATTTCGGAATGTCTCGTATGGAACTGCAGCTGCGATTACACGGATTCGATTCTCTAAGGCTTTAGCTGAGGTTGGATTTTTTTCAAGTAATCCTGTAGGAAAAAATCAAATGTGATGATATTTGGGACGGTTATGACCATTGAGTTGATACATCTTAACTCATTTATTTATCTGGAAACATGTCATTTAACCATTGTCAAATAATTCTTGCACCGAATGCAAGATTTGTATAAATTTGCAATTGAATAAAACAAAGTAAATTGATTAATTAATTCATAGCCTCTTGAATTAAAACTATCACGAAATTTTATGAATCTTGATCATCGTCAAATGAATAGTTAATAATAAGTACTGTATTATTATTTAAAAATACTTTTAATTATTTTCTTAGCAAAAAGATATTAATGTAATTTAATTACATATTAACGTTAGAAAGATAAATATACATATATTTATAGATTATTGGAAACAAATGACGTAAAGCGTCTTCTTAGGAAACATAAAATATTCAAAATTAAAAATTTTTTCTTTCCAGGAAATTAATTAAGAATGGTTTACGTAATCGTCGCAGGTGACTTTCAGAAATTATATAACAAAATCTTGTTTAGCAACAATATATGTTGTTCTAAGAATGTTACACAATACGTATTAATTGAAAGCTATTAATTTTAGTAATCTCTGAATGATAATATTGCATTTTGAGAATTTTGAATGATGGAAATTAAATTTAAAAATGTTCGATATAAATATTTAAAATTCAAAAAATGATTCTGAATTAATGCAATATTGAAATATTTTCGATAAATTGTTGTACTACTATATTTATATAGCCTTGAATTGATTATACTTTGACTTATCTTTTTCTCAGAAATAAGGTCTTGCGTAATGTGAAGTATGTTTTCGATGCAATAAAATTTAGCCATTCTTGAATTTATGAAATGTTTTTATCATAATTACGGAACAAACATACGGATAAAAACATTTTTTTGTCAACAGATGACGCCACTTTCCACTCAGAAAGAGTACTAAGTGGTGAGGCGAAACAAGCCCTTCCACAGGCTGCCCACCCCTGCGGAGGGGTCACCCGGATTGTGGAGGAGGGGATCGATGGGTCGGCCCCTGATCTCATGATAAATATTTCGAGGGGTGGGACCCGAGACTCGAATCCGGGTCCTCCAGAGTGGAAAGCCGAAGCGTTTCCACGCGGCCAATCCGGCCGACAGGATAAAAACATTTCCGATCACTATTACGAAGTACGGGCCATTCCAGGATTAATCATAAGTCGGATGGTGGATGACAAGGGATTTAAAAGTCGCGCAAAATCCCTCAGGAAAATTTTCCGAAATGAAAAGTCTGTTTATTTTTAACTTTTTAGCGGCAGGGCTCTTCCAAAATCCACCACAAAATGTTTATACCTGTGGTGGATTCTCAGACGAAGGAGGAAATTTTCAATCAAAATCTGAAGCTGAAGAACTGAACTTAGATTCTCGATGGTAAAAGTATCATGTATTTTCACACGGACAGCAATAATTTCCCGTTGGAAAGCAATATAAAATCAAAAGAAAGAATGTATTCTACATATTTGATTAATATGTCTGAAGTTTAACATCTGCTCAATAAGGATGATTTTTTATGCCACTTTCCAATCGTTCGCCCGATTATCAAGCGATGAACCATTACAGAACCTACCACAGATTATTCACCATTGATTGAGTAGAGTATGGTTTGATTTAGAACAACCCCAGCACTTACTGATAAAAAAAGGTATTAAAAATGAAAAATTATTCTCTTTATTATAAGAAATTTTCCATACTTTCTTCAAATTTAAAAAAAAATTCATCAATAATTTATATTTACGAATTTAACAGTTTGTAACTATTAAAATAATTCTCGGGAAACATGTTCCCTATATTGTAACAGTACGTGAAATTTATTTAAAATCTGTTTAATTAATAATTGAAAGTATAAGTGAAGCTTTTAAAAATACCATTGTTTTATGAAGTTATAAAATAAATTTAATTTGTAATAACCAAAATTCATATATAGTAAGTCATTTTAAAAGAAATTTTTATTGGATATACAGTTAAATTTTTCAAAAATGTAAATAAAATATGGTTTGTTCTTTTATTTTAAATTCTTGTGCCAATTTCATGTCCTTTATATTAATATAATAAATAATGAAACTTTTTATTGTAAAAACTTATCAGCTTTGTTCATGGTGGGTATTCATTTGAACGCCAACTCTTAAAATATGGCCTGATGTGCAGATACATAATACAGTAAACCCGTATAACGCGCTCTTCTGTAACACGAATTCATATAACGCAACAAAAAAAAAATTCGTCTAGTACTCATGCAACGCTATAAACAGTTCCGTATAGCGCGTAAGATTATTTTTTTACGTTACTTAAAATATCCGTTGATTATAATTAAATTTCTGACCAAACGATGTTTTATTTAGTTTCCATGACAACTTTAACAACTTTTCTGTCGGGTTATACGAATCCGCATTTTCGGAATCCGTATTATACGGAGTAAAATACGGATTCCGAAATAAAATTAGTTACCTGTAATTACCTGTAATTATAAAATTTAGTTACCTGTATTCTGATTTTGTTTTTTTCCTTTATTTAAAGAAACCTTCTTTAAAACAAGTTAATTAACAATCTGCAAACAACAATATCATATTTAAAACTAACGCACATCTCATTAGCAATATGAGATCAGTGCTGGAACTCCGAAACAAGTTTAAATTTGCATAAAATCGTCCGATAATGCGTGTCTCGTATAACGCGCAACATATCCTTCGCGTTACACGAGAGTCCACTGTAATTGTACTTATGGATACTTCAAGAAATTTTGTGAGTTACTTAATTTTAAGCTTAAGTATAGGTATTACAGAATGTAAGTACAAAAAATATTTTCCTAGATATCTTCTTTTCAACCATTTTACAAATTACAGATAAGAAATCGAGGAAATAATTAAAATCGTAATCATGAATTAATGGAATTTTGATGAAACAATGTGCAAAAAAAAAAAAAACAGCAACAATCACAAAATCCATGTAAAATAAGTGTTATTTTTATCATAAAAAATATTTCAGTTAAATTATAAAAATGACAAAAAGTGTTTCAGTTTAAAAGCATACGTCATTTTTGCATGATATGAGTAATTTGCAAATATTGGTTGCTGATATCTTAATCTTCCATTCTTTTCAATATCAATCATTTGATTACTCTATGCCATTTAGTTCATTAAGAATATTTTAATTTTAATAAATTTAGAATTATAATATTTGAAAATTTCAATTTCAGATAAACATGCGGAAGACATCGATTTTATACATATTTATATCAAGAAAAAGCAGAATTATTATGAAAGATTTTGAATTAGATGAATTCTATGTTGTTAAATGTAAATATGAAGTAATAAGAACCGAGGAAAATATGATCAAGTAGTATGTGTGAGAATATTTTTTCTATTCTTTATATTAATTAATTTAAAAAAATGAACGAGTACACAAAACATGATCCAGTGATTCATTATTATTATTATTATTATTTTCTTTTTTGATTCATAATTTGAGTTTATGACCAAGGAAGATATAGTACTATATCTTCCTTGTTATATCTTCCTACTATATCTACTATATCTATATCTTCCTACTATATCTTTCCTACTATATCTTCCTTGTTTATGACTAACAAGGAGTGGTATCATGGCTAAACATGAACTTTGGTCCAGGCAGCTAAATAGTACGTCGCGGCATTGTTGACAACTTATAAAATCTAGGATAATTACATAAAATACACATAAAGACTAATTCCAAAGTTGGACTGGATATTTTACTCTTAAATTTCAATTTTAAGAGTTCATTCAATAAATATTCGCATTCAGTAGAGTCTAATGCGAATAAAAATACTATAGTTTGTTTATATCTGTTTAACAGTGTTCTCGCTATTCACATTAATCAGAGAATGGTCGGGACAATTATGAAATTGGATCGGATTCTTAAAAGCTCATCTCGGGACCTAGTCAACCAATGATAGGTTCTACTTTTAATCGACTTGGAAACCTTTATTATTCGTGAATATTTGGAGCATAAAACCGCAAAAAATCTAATTCAAATTCCCTACGACATCTTCAATAATAAGAACAAAGCCGTAAATAAATACGTATATCGTTGAAACAAGAGGAATTATGGAAAATAAATTATGCCTATTTTATTGCAGTGATCAAAATTAATCAAATTTTAAAACTATTTTAATATTTTGTGCTTTATTTTTTGTATTATTTAACGATTTCATATTCGTTTGATATTACAAAATATTTTTAATATTAACGAATATTAAAAATATTTTGTAATATCAAACGAATATAAAATCATTAAATAATACAAAAAATAAAGTACAAAATATTAAAATAGTTTTAAATGATTTGATTAATTCATATCTACAGTAAGTTATAATTTCAGATCTTTCTAGTAACAATTTTATTGATTATTATACAGTATTATAATTGAAGAGAAATAGTAAATATATTATTATTATTATAAGAAATAATTGCGATGAATTTACAACTATTTATCTCAAATTAAACAGAGTCCTGGACATTTGGCCACCGGACATTTTCGATGGTCATTTTATCGAACGGACATTTATCCGGATGGATGTATATCAATCCGGATAAATATCCGTTTATCCGGTTCTGATTAATGTTTCGATATAAGAGAGGACTGATAAAATTTAATTTCATCATTAACGGAAAGAATTCTACTTAATTTTTTCATATAAATATTTATATGAATAAATTAGCCGAACTGGCATCTAGCCGATTGATAAATGGCCGAAAGCTGGGAAAATTTGTCGTCCCTTTTAATATATATATAAAATAGGCACGAAGAAACTTTATTAAAATTACCTTCAATTTTAAAAATATGTTACACTTTAACATAAAAAAATTCTCCTTTTCCGTCGATCATCTGGCGGTCACAAGATAATAGCTATAAACAGAAGTGCGGAACGTTTCTGACGTGTTTTTAGATAATAGTAGCACAATGCCTCTCATTCGCTCTTACATAACCTGAACATGATTTAAGACTGATTCATATTACTGTATATGTATCGAGATCGGGCAGTAAACATCACGAGATCGGTAATATATTCTTCAATACACCGGTAACAGAAGTATACATTGTATATATTACTTAAATGATAATTACCAACCGGTAACCTCGAAAAGAATGACGTATTAGTCTGGAGGCAGTCTTTGTTAGTATGAATACTTATCTCTATGTCAGCTGCTACGTCAGTATCAACAACTTGATTGGCTTATTAGTTTTATTTGCTCTTTTTACTAGATCAAAATACGAATGATGAATAATTACTTCTGTAAATTTAAACATCACCGAAATTTTATATAATATAAAAGTATTCCGTTTTTAGTATGGTTATCTTGGAATGCCGATAATAATAAAGTAAATGTTTCGATATAAGAGAGGACTGATAAAATTTAATTTCATCATTAACGGAAAGAATTCTACTTAATTTTTTCATATAAATATTTATAAACTCAAATTCTCTTTCATTTTGATTTCCTTGTAAATTCTTCTTCCTCTAAACTATCATTTTTAAATTAAATATTTAGGGGCCTATATATATATTAAAAGTCACTAAATATATTAGAATACCGTAGTAAAAAAGATGAGATGGACAAGCACTATTCTTCGGGTTGTAAGATGGGAGGCACAGAATATATAAAAGTTTTTTTTATTGACATGACTAGATAGTTATGCCATTAAAAAAATATTTCATATACTTCTGCGCTCTTCAAATTTTCACTTCGAAAACACATTTCATCTTACTAAGAAAAAGGACTCAAATTAAAATCAAACTGACTGATTTCGGACATTGATTTGTGAAATTTTATTATAGAATAATCGCGTGATTATTTCTATATATAATATATTTCGCCACAAATAGTTTAATTTTGTAATTTCTTGATAATCCCGATGTTGAATGCACATCAACATATTCATTAGTTTAATTTAATGATGAAGTCATTAAATAAAACTAATGAATATTTATGATGTGCATTCAACATTATGTCGTTATTTTTTCTTGTTGTTATATATTTTAATTTTTTTAATAAACTAAGTATGAAAATATTTGGGATGGAATTTTATATTTTTATTTCAAGAGCAAAATTAGGTAGCTACTATCAGACGCAGACAGATACACTAATTATATTTTTCATCGATGACTCTTCTACAATCGGTGATAGTCTAATGTCGAACAATAAAGATTCCAGTGGGAAAACTGATGTTCGGTAATGATGATGACAGTATAGTGTAAATCAATCTTTGAACAGTACCCATTCATTCACATATCGTCGAAAATCATCGAAATGAACGTCTATAACTTATAATTCTAATTAATAATTAACATTCACAGATTAATTATTACCTTTAGTTTCTGGTTTTAGTTAATTCAAACAGAAAATTATTATTATTATAGTTTTTATTTGATATTTTCGACTTAATCTATAAAAATACCATATAGTAGATACAACTGCAATTTTCCAGATTTTCTTTTATTCAAATTTACATTTCGCTTAAATAAAATACAAGTAATAAAAAATATATATAGGCCTATATATAAAAATAGAATTTTTAAAAATATTTCATAAATTTTCATTCTTAATTCTATTACATTCTGTTCGTAATTTTGACAATATAATGCAGCTCCATTGTTTTATAAAGCCTTTAATATGAGTTATGCAAGACTTTTAGCAGATATATACAGTATATATATTAAATTAAAGATTCCTAACCTGCGGTCCGTGACTGTGTTATCGATTTGGTATCAAGTGCTTTGATTTTGCTCTGATCCTCCTTATGTTTTTTATTGATCGTATAATATATTCATTTTCTTGTTAAAACTAATGAGAATTACTTTGGATTTATTTAGACTGCCGTTTTTAGTTGCTTCCATATTGTTTATTTCTTCTCCCCCACCATCACTGATGTCTCACATAAAAACTGTTTCATATTCCAATTAGTTTCCATTGCTATTATCTTATAATTCCCTTGTCATTTGGCAACTAATTAACAACGTCTGTTATTGAATATGTCTATTGAATAAAAACAATTAAGTATTTATGGCGTTTCGATAGCGCCGGATCTGCATATTTTGTCACCTGAAGCAACACTAAAAAAAGGGAACCCCCTATCCTCTTCACTCAAGCATATTAATACATAAACATATCTAATACTTTGGAACCGGGAATGTAATAACGTCAGATACATAGTCACCGAGAAAATTCAAAAACTTGGTTTGCGTTGGGAGGCCTCACTTGCCTCAACCTTGATCCGGCGCTGCGTTGCGATATTATTATAAGCTAGTGGTCTACAATTATTAGGTAATTAGAAAAGTAATCTTTAGATGCAAAAAATTTGGGAACCGCCATATAGATTATTTTAAAATAAATAAAGCAAATATATTTTAATTTTGCAACAAGTTACATATATAACAAGAATTATTTAAAAATATGCTTGATTTGCATTTAAACATAAATTCTTCAAACTGGATTCATTGAATTTCATCTGAAATATGAATTTATACGTATTACGTTTAATAACAAATTTAAATACAATTTAAAAGATTATTAAAACTTAACAAAATGATAAAAGCATTTTTTCTTATTATAATATGTGTGAGACCTGCGGACGATATGAACAGGCTTATGACCTTCCTGCGGTCTGTGGAGTGAGCAAGGATAAGTAATGAGACAGCGACCAAATGACACAGAGACTACGTTTGAAAAATAACAAACAACTTCCTTAAAGAGGAGAGAGTTTACAAACACTTCAGACGATATCGGAAAGAAGGATAGATACCTGGATTAACAAGACGATATGTTTAGTTTTTCTTCTGTAGAGATTCATATTCTTCTCCAGTTCGATCTCTCCTTAGATCAGTTCCTTTTTCAGCCTTGTGATGATAAAGTTCCGCATAGCTCACAAGTCAGTCCTTTGTTTATGCCACAAGATGAATTTATGAATTTCTCTTCTTAAATCTGTGGGCCCGACTGCGTAGAAGACACTTTACCCAATCATTAATATACATATATTAATTCATGAAAAGTATATTAATTCAATGAAAAGTAACAAACTTATCATTTATTCTTATGATTTAACAAAAGCGATCACGTTATTGCTTTGCAGAGGGCGATCTTATTTCATCATTGTTTGAGGAAATCGAACTCTTTACATTTTAAACATCTCCAATTTTCCTATCAGAATTTTAATTTAATCTTATTTTATTTTATTATTATTATATTATTATTATTTTTATTTTTCAAATTCTAAAATTACAATGATTAAAATAATTTAATAATTCGCTGGTCTCCACATATATAAATTAAGAATTATAGAAAATTTAAGAAATATCTTGACTGTTGCAAGGTTCATTTTTAACAACAGAGATCATCATTCCTTTTCTACATATTTGTTTCATTAAATGACATAAACTGTCGTAAGTTTTTCCATCAGAAGCGCAGAGTGGTAACGAGGAAAAACACGAAACCGGACAATTCACACAAATGGGCATTTTATTTATGTCATCGAATATGCATTTATTTCTTTTTGGACAAGTAACCGTACTACAGTTTGCGAATTCTAAAAAGAAAAAAAAATATTTTAAAATTATCGAACTGTATTTTAATTAAATGTGGAAAATGATCATATAATATACCTTTGCATGGTCCTTTATACGCGACTGAAATTATATATCCATGTTGACAAGCTGCCTGTCTATAACTGCAATAACTGCGATAAGTTACATTGTTAATTGAACAAATGACTTGACTTTTGATGTTTGCATGGCAATTCTGCTGACATCGAGCACACTGCGGACGACGGTAATAATTAAGGAAGCAGGACTTTCCTTTTGGGCAATTTACCTTCTCGCAAGACTCTGTTTATAGGTAAAACTAAAATAAAGTTTTTTTTACAGGTATTATTATTAATTATGTAATCGAAAGATGCCTACTTTGACATGGACCGAAATATGCGATTTTTAATTGATTTTCACGACGACATTGATGTCTCTGTAGTTTGCACAGGTTAGCATAAGTTTTTCCATTTGTGCCACATACCGGTCCCTTTTGTTGTTTCTTGAAAGAACAATTACTTTTACTCAAACATTTAGGTTTGCAATCACTTCTCGTGCAGTTAACTATAAAATATTCGAACAATAATAAATATATTAATGAAAATTTTCAATTTTTCAAAATCCGAAAAGTTTAAAATTCATAGAATAGAAAATTAATGAAAAAATTGCAATAAATATACACATTTTCACACGAGTATTATTTGTTCGTTGCCACCGAAATACTCGTTAGACGTGGAATAGGTTAGAGAAGAATTCCTCAATATTGAATTGAGTATTATATGGTATACATTTTTATTCCTAGGTGCAATATTTTGTCAAAATTGTTATATTAATAATCCTGTACGTCAATGTTTTTTATGAAAAATTTTCATAGTATCCGCTTGAATTGAAATTCCGGTATCATTAAAATAAATATTGAAAGAAAAATATAAATAAAGCTTTTACCGTGGTCGGCCGGATTGGCCGCGTGGAAACGCTTCGGTTTTCCACTCTGGAGGACCCGAGGTCGAGTCTCGGGTCCCACACCTTGAAAATATTTATCATGGGGTCCGGGCCCGGCCCGTCGATCCCCGTCCTCCACAATCCAGCTGCCCCCTCCGCAGGGGTATGCAGCCTGTGAAAGGGCTTGTTTCACCCCGTCACTTACAGTGAGTGGAAAGTGACGTCATCTACTGACCCAAAAAAATATTTTACCGTGGCAAATAATGTTAAATAGACATTTTTATATTAAAAATCTCTCCAATGAGATGTCTTTCATGTGTTTAATTTTTCTTTTAATTTTTAATACCGTAATTCGATAACAAAACCATTTGGATACTTAATATTAATTCTTGTTTAACACGGACAAAATGAAACAATCCTTAAAAATTTGAATTGTCTGCAGTGTTTTATTTTGCAAATATTTTCATACACCTCGACAGTTATACAGACGAAAAAATAATCATATAAGACTAGGAGTAAATAAAAAGGCTAGCAGGATCATTTGGTCTGGGCCCCGGGCACAGAGGGACTTCAAAATTTAATATTTTATTTGGAAACCAATAAAAAAATTTCAAATTAAATCAAATAAAAAATATTTATTTTAAATTGTCATTCTAATTTTTTAATGTTATTTTCCAATCAGTGTGATTACTAAATGGTGGGACGATTTAAAACCTGCCATAAAACATCTGCAGTACCGGCTCTAGGGTCCCGGCGCCCCGATGTGGTGCATCAGGGCGCCTTCGGAATATCAATATTGTCTTCATACTGAGTTAAGCTGGCCCTGGACATTTCATACAAATCTGTCAGATGCGGCAAATAATTTCAGAAATATTGGTAGTTTTGATGTTTCAAATAATCATCTTGTTTGATCTTAAATCTTGTTAGAACGGCGGCCAAAATAGCTCTAGACCATTTATCACTCTCAAATGCCATATATCGTGTAACTTATAATAAAGAATAATCTCGTAAATTTTGAAAACTATGTAGCCTAATGTTCTCGAGATATCTTTGTGGACGGACAGACGAACAAAGTGAATATATATAGGCATTGTTTTTAAATAAAAAAGATTTTAAAAAGAAGCATTTTATATTGACAGACTAACTAGGCCCTATTCATACAAAATATCTAAATATGTTATTTTTTACATAAAATAATTACATTCTGTTTCATGATTTTAAAAATTTATATATTCATTAAAGCATAATTATAATAACCTATATCAAAAATGTCTAACTCAGATCTTGCTGAAGACCATTTGATGGATAATGAATATTGAGAGTGCCATTTAAGAAAGAAAGCAAAATTGAGAGGGCCGCCACTAAACATTCGAATCGTTTGCTGTCCCAATTATTTACACTAGAATAATAGCTATATTATAGGAAAATAAAATTTGAAAAGAAACTAAATATATTCTGAGAGTGAAGTAAAGAAAATAAATATAGGCCTAATTAAGTTTATTTATTTCTCCAAATTAACGATGTTTTATTATATTATTGTGTTTATGAATTGCACTAGTTAAAATATATATAGAGTAAGAGAGTATTTAATAGGGAGATTATATGGAATAGCATGGTTTCTCATAGAGGAGGCGGTGTTGTAAAACTAATAATGCAGAATTTTTACGTTAAATAGCGACATACTTTAGCCCCAGTTTCAGTTTCCTCGGTGGGAAGCATAATGGTTCAAAATAGAGAATGTGTTTTCATCAAATACAAAAATTTTGTATCATTTGAAATCATCGGATCTGCAAAGACTACAGTTAAGATGATAATTATTTTCTGAGTTGTTTAGATTATTTACGAAGCACTTTTCATAATATCTCTTCCTATTTTGAGAGATTTGGCTTTTATTGGAGTAGACTTCGTTCAAATATTATCGTATGGGTGATGATAATATGAATACTCTTTCATATTGCCACATTCAGTCCTATTTCTATAATTTAAGATAACGTTTTTGTCCATTAAAATCTAAATAGACATATAATCAGACTACTTTTTAAATTATCAGAATACTTTTTAAATTACATTTACTTTT
>WUQG02434728.1:0-14046 GCA_011317285.2 Androctonus mauritanicus | reverse complement strand
TACACCTGATGATGATGTGTTAACATCGAAAACGTTTGTGTTATAATAAAACCTCTTATACGTTTATACTCCTGCTTAAAAGTGCTTATTCTTCACTAGTTTATTACTAAATAGTTACAAAGCAGTTTCGCATAAGTATTATGTTGTTATTTTTATTTTGGGATTCCTATTCTCAAGAAAAATTCTTATAAAATTTGGAAATTAAAAAATTTTTGCAAATTCATATCATAAAAATTTCATAAGCAATACATTAATTATTTTGACTCTCTTTTGGCTCTGTGACATCTTCAAGTCAATAAATTAAGAAGATAAATCATCTGGTTTATCCATATCACTTCTACTATCTTTATATTTCAAGAAGAAAATTATTTGAAATTAATCACAAAATAATTCTTAAAACAAGCATATAAAATCTAAAATAACATAGATCAATAAACTGTACAAAGATCATTTTATTGTAATTTTAAATATTTTTATTGTTGTAGATGTCACTATGTTTGTGATATAGGCAGATTTATGATAATGTTTATGTAAATAAAGCCAAAACAAATTTCTGGTTTCTAACTATGCAGCAGTTTGCCAGAATACTAATAACATTTATGATATTTATGGTGTATCAGAGAATGAGTGGATAGCTAGCTTTCAATTACTCCAAAAAATTCCACCTTCATCCAATGGCCAGAGACAATAGACTTCTAAGAAAATTACATAGCCAAAATAGAAGGGTCCTAAATTTTTTCTAAGAGTACTAATTTTTCCACTATATTCAAATATCTGTTGGTGTAAATATTCAAATATTTACAGCAACAGATGTGTATAAAAAAAAAAAAAAGTCATATTGCCATCAAGTGGAACAATTATTATTATTATTAATTATTTATTAATGATGATAATAAAGGTTAAAAAATTTAGCCCCAGTTTTATTAATCCAACTTTTGTAAATCGGGTTTTTGTTTAATTTTTGAAGATACGTCATCTTGACAGTAGTTCCTAAATTTCTTCACAAGATATGACTCTTTGTATATATTGAAAAGTTATTTTAATAAAAACTATTATTTTTCAATGTTATTTAAATGTGAGCTATTTTTTATTTTCATTTTACATGGTTTTTTTTTTACCTCATTTTGTTTTATCCTTATTAAAACAGATTTTTTTTTTTAATTAAACTTTTTTTTTTTTTTTTAAGAATCTTGCAAAATAAATAAATTTATAATTCAGGAATTCCCAAATCTCAAGAAAGCAAAAAGTTCAAGAAAACTTATGATATATTTTGTTTAATTTTTGTTAAAATCTTTTTGAAATTTTCAGGATTTATTGCATTTTTTGCTCTCTAGCAGTGAAAGCATCTTTTTGGAATTTTATTTTTACACAACTTTTTTACATGAAATCTTAGCCATCTCATGAAATAGTTATTTTTGGATAACATGTCCTTTGGTCAAAATGAGCTATAAAAAAAAAATTTGGACCCTATTTTCATAAATAATTTATAAAAAATCAAGCATTATATAACTTTTGTTGAATGAAATTATGTCATAATTCACTATGATATCCTTCAATAATATGTGATTTTCTTGGCTTGGTCATAATCCATTATAATCAAGGAATAGTTCAGATATTGTTCTAAATATTTTGCTTTTTTAAAAAATTGTAATTTACTTTCATCCAGACTTTCATCTACAGCTGAAAGAATCTATCAGTAGCTATCCAAGATAAAGTATATATCTGATTGTAAACTATATATTTTTTTTTTTATAGATATTATATTTTTCTTTATACAGAATTGGTCCAATTTGAGTATTAATCCAGAAAATTGTTGTTGATATTTGAGAGGAATTTTATGATTGCTAAGAACAATAGCAAAAAATATAAAATAAAAATATTTTGACAATCACAAACTACAAAGAATAGTGGGATATTTGCACATCAAATTTTTACTGGTTTTATGAAAACTTTTACCATAATATACTATACAATATTTAGTATAATATTTCTATAGTATTATATTGGGCTGTTGCAAATGAAATGGCTGTTGAATGACTTCAGGTTTCTACTGGTTGCAGAATAAAGCAAGTGCTGAGGTTTATGCAATTTTTTGTCATCAGACAACATCATATGTGGGTGATGCAATTCTAGTATTTGTTTCATTCAATGAACATTAAACATTAAAAACTACCGATATCAAGTCAATCGTGAAACCCAGTCAATTAAGGTTGACTGGGTTCAAATTAGGAAATTCTGCAGCAGCTGCAGTAAAAAACATCAATAAAGCATTTGATGGAAGAACAATTAATGAGATATCCACTCACTATTGGTTTGCAAAATTTTGCTCAGGAGATTTGAGACTACGAAATGAACCCCATGGCCATCATCCTCCTCTATTGATTCAAATGAATTTAAGGATTTAATTGAATCAGATCCACAAGAAACTGTATGAGAGATTGCCCAAACATTAAATGTACACTTCTCAGCTGTTTCACAGCACTTGGCAATAATAGGAAGAGTAAGGAAGCTTGACAAATAGGTGCCTCACGAAAGCACTGATGAAAAAACAGCATGGCATTTGGAAGTGTGCTCTCTCTGTCTTAAGAAGTAGTAAAGAAGAAAATTCCTGAAACGAATTGTGACTGTGGATAAGAAGTGGATATTCTATGACAATTGTAAACATTCATTGCAGTGGTTGTGAATGAAAGATGCTTCAGGAAGGACTCCAAAAGCACCTTTGCATCCAAAGATATTGTTTACTGTATGGTGGTCTTCTGCTGGTGTTATTCACTACTTATTCCTTCCATGAGGTGAAACAATAAATGCAGCTCGATATTGTACAGATATGTGGCTGATGCATGACAAATTGTGCCTTAAGCAACCAGCATTTGTGAATAGACATGGAATCCTATTGCTTCAGGATAACACCAGACCACATGTGATAGAATCAACCATACAGCAAATCAACAATTTGAGATATGAAATTGTGCCTCATCTTCCATACTCTCCTGACATTTCCTCAACAGATTACCATTTTTTCTAGCTTGAGCCATTTTGTGTCGAAGAAATGCTTTGCCAACTATATGTCAATTTAATGGGTAGTGGAGGCCTTCATCATTTCCATAGACACTGATTTTTATAAACATGATATAAATGACTTTACACATATTGGCAACAATGCATTGATGCTGCTGGAGATTATTTTGATTAAACAGGTATTCTTTTTATTTTCTTCTTTTTCAGTTGTCCTTAAAATTGGCCATTTCATTTGGAACAACTTAATACTATTAAAATAGTACTATATCTATTGGAATATTTTTTATCCAGTTTCCAAATTATTGGATTCATCAAATAGCAAATATCCAAACTAAAAATATTCTTAATGTTAGAATTTTAGAATATCTGCAACATGCTAAAATTAATGTAAATCTAATGTAGAAACAAGAAAGGATAAAAAATTTGAAAGAATCATAAATCACAACTGAACTATTTTCAAAATAATAGTATTCAAATGCCGTATTTACTATTGAAGCCTGGTGTGTGCATCTTTGTTTTAGACATCTAGTGCTGAAATTGCAGTCTGGTGATAGTATATTAAAATAGGCCACTGTACAAATACTGCAATACTGCATGTGTGTCACAGTTCTTCTTGATGGTGTAACATATTGCTCATGCAACTCCAAACTCTCAATACCTTGTTATATATTGATTAGTGTGCACATCTAATATTTTGCCATAAAACACAAAATGACAATCAAATTTTGAAATGAAAATATTTCATATTTTGAAAATATTGATTTTTAAAATAAAATTCAGCTTTTGTCTGTTGTTCAGTCATGAATTCTCCCTTAATAAATTTCTCAAGCACTCTATATAAATTCTTGCAAGAAAGAAAGGATCAAATTAAAAACAAGAAGTTATGAACTTTTTAAACTGTCTTGTGACTTATGCACCACCCTATATATCCATCTGTGATGGTGGCAGATGGTATACTGTGTGTCATTTCACCATATTGTGTATTGATTTTTCTGGTATCTGGAAAATTGTAATGTAAAGAAAAATTTACATTAATTTTATTAATTTATAGCAAATTATTGCAAATATAAGTAGTGTTTCATAGAACAATACTAAAGCTTAACTTGTTTGAATACTTTATTATAAAAATGCATTATTCAATATATGATTTTTATCCTATTCTAATCTTTAATTTATTTGATTTACAGATCTGTTTAACTTTTCTTTTATCTATAATTTATCTACAGTGTGTTTGAAAAAACTATACTTCCTGTCATAAATGCTTATATGTAGACTGCTAAACCCTATGAATTAATAATGAAAATGACAGCATTTAATATGCAGTATTGGGAAATTTAACATTTTAATATTTACCAACGAACCTTATTTACAACGAAAGTTTGTTGTAAATATTAAAGTGTTAAATTTCCCAATACTGCATATTAGTGCTGTCATTCTCATTATTACTTCCTGTCATAACTATAATTATAACAACAACTATTTGTGACTATACTAGTACAATGATTTATCTTACAGTAGTTGTTGGAAATGATCCCCATGAACATCCAGACTTTTGCAGAAAACATTGCTCACAACACAGAATAACTACCTCAATATATAATCGTGTTTATTATAGGTTTATAGTTACTTTTCAAATGCACTGTATAAAGAATAATTTCAATTACTTTATAAATAAATTAATAAATATGTACATGTAAATAAATTATATCAAATAAGAAATTAATTATATAACTTGCAGTTTGCAACTCTATATATTACATCCTGTGATCTTTGGGATATAAGAGGAAAGCCTGAAAAAACAGCAATATGGTCAACTACTGTAAAAGGAGATATTTATGTTAGTAATTATAATCCAGATTTGAATACATCTTCATTATATAATGTGTAAGTATGTGAAATGATCTTATAATATATATGTTAATAAAATTTTTGAAAAATTGATATTTTAAAAATTAATTTCAGAATGTGGAGGTTATTAGGTGGTGGCCATTTGAATATTGTGGAAACTTGCTCTGCTGGAATTATTTGGGGTATTGGTTATAATAATACCGTTTGGATCTATTCAGGTGGTTATGGAGGTGGAATATTTAAAGGTTAATTCAAAATGATTTAATTAAAAAATTAAATTTAGTCAAAAATTTTAACATATACAGATAGTCCTTGACTTATGAAAGTAGGATTTGAATCAAACCCCATCAATCATAAGTCAGAAATGCCCAAAATTTATAAATTGCCCACTATCAATATTTATTATTACACTCCACTTTATCATAATAAACTTAAAAGAATGCAAAAATACAAGAACCAGACACAAAAAGGATGCTTTTTGTATATCAGGTCAGGAATTTGAATCCTTTATCATTTGCATTGATCAATTGTAAAATTCATCAATGATATCACCATCTTAAGTATGAATGGTCATAAGCTGAGGACTAACTGTACATCAGATCTTATGTAATAATAGATTTTTTTTTATTAAATTCAATGGTAGTATTGATATCATTACAGTGATTTATTATTGATAATCTGATTGACTAATATTGATTTAGAATATAGTTGATTTATAAGTAAACTAAATTATTATTCAAATTCCTATAAAATTCAATATTGTAACTTTCCTTTGTAATAGCATTGAGAATTTAGCCTGAGTCAGACTCTGGATTGTTCAAGTTGACCAATCCAGATTTTGGTCATAAATAATGTTAAGTTTTCTAAATTCTAATCTAGAACAATGAATAATTAATTAGATACTATAAACATCTACTATCTTATGATGATATAGTTTAAAGTAACTGTAGTAGATCTCTTACTTATATATCTGCATATCTGTGAAACTGCATAAGGTCTTTTTATTTGTATTGAATTTTCATAAAATGCAATTAAAAAATTCATTAAACAAATTTATTTTTTTGCAAAAACATCATTTATGGTCTTTAATTTCTTATTTGTATTAAAATTAGCTAAATAAATTTATGAGCATTTCTGTTATCAATACACAAATTTGTACATAGCATAATTAAGTAATGTTGGATTTAAATTCAACAATACATAAATACGACTGTATCTGGAAACCAACCTCCTGTGAATTGGTTAAAGAAAACAAGAAAGAAAAGAAAAAATTTATATTTGGCTATTTACATTACTTCTCAACATATTCATCATTCAAATTGAGGCATTTGTCGTAGTATAGCACAAGTTTTTTCAATTCTCTTATCATAAACTGTTGCTCTCTGAGAGTTCAGCCAACTATGCCATTCATCAGCTCCCCATTAATCTTGACTTATTGTGTCCTCACCTACATTTTCATCTTTGCAAACAGATGAAAATCATTTGGTGCAAGATTTGGACTGTAAGAAGGGTGATCAAACTACTCCCATTGGAATTGCTCAAATAGGCCTTGTATGCATGTTGCTGTGTGCAGAAATGCCATTGTCATGAAGAAGGACCATGCTTAATGTCAACATGCCTTGTCTTTTGTTCTAAATTGCCCTCTGGAATTTCTTAGGAATTTTACAGTAAATCTCCACAGTGACAATTGTTCCTGATGTCATAAATTCGGTCAACAATACTTGTTTTTGGTCCTAAGATATCATAACCATAATCTTATTATTAAAACAAAGATTGTTTAAACTTCATACCATTCATTCATGAAGTTTTGACCATATATCTTATACTCTTCTGATGAATTTCAGCTACACTGTCCTTTTTGCAAAAATTGAACAACAACATGAATTTTGCATATAAGTATTTGATGATGACACTTATGTTTACTCGCTTGTTACAGGAACAGCAATAGATGAAATAGTTTGATAGGTTGCATGGAAGAGCCAACTGGATATTGATTGCACTTTTGTTTTATTTATAAGTGTACACAAGTACACTTGTAAATAAAACAAGTAAACTTGTTATTGATCTGTGCATTCATGTACTGTAATTCATTTGTATTTATTATACATAAGTCATCCAGAAATCAATCACAAATATGCTTGTAAACAAAACTGAATGCATTCAGTTTTGTTTACAAGCATATTTGTGATTGATTTCTGGATGACTTATGTATAATAAATACAAATGAATTACAGTACATGAATGCACAGATCAATAACAAGTTTACTTGTTTTATTTACAAGTGTACTTGTGTACACTTATAAATAAAACAAAAGTGCAATCAATATCCAGTTGGCTCTTCCATGCAACCTATCAAACTATTTCATCTATTGCTGTTCCTGTAACAAGCGAGTAAACATAAGTGTCATCATCAAATACTTATATGCAAAATTCATGTTGTTGTTCAATTTTTGCAAAAAGGACAGTGTAGCTGAAATTCATCAGAAGAGTATAAGATATATGGTCAAAACTTCATGAATGAATGGTATGAAGTTTAAACAATCTTTGTTTTAATAATAAGATTATGGTTATGATATCTTAGGACCAAAAACAAGTATTGTTGACCGAATTTATGACATCAGGAACAATTGTCACTGTGGAGATTTACTGTAAAATTCCTAAGAAATTCCAGAGGGCAATTTAGAACAAAAGACAAGGCATGTTGACATTAAGCATGGTCCTTCTTCATGACAATGGCATTTCTGCACACAGCAACATGCATACAAGGCCTATTTGAGCAATTCCAATGGGAGTAGTTTGATCACCCTTCTTACAGTCCAAATCTTGCACCAAATGATTTTCATCTGTTTGCAAAGATGAAAATGTAGGTGAGGACACAATAAGTCAAGATTAATGGGGAGCTGATGAATGGCATAGTTGGCTGAACTCTCAGAGAGCAACAGTTTATGATAAGAGAATTGAAAAAACTTGTGCTATACTACGACAAATGCCTCAATTTGAATGATGAATATGTTGAGAAGTAATGTAAATAGCCAAATATAAATTTTTTCTTTTCTTTCTTGTTTTCTTTAACCAATTCACAGGAGGTTGGTTTCCAGATACAGTCGTATTTATGTATTGTTGAATTTAAATCCAACATTACTTAATTATGCTATGTACAAATTTGTGTATTGATAACAGAAATGCTCATAAATTTATTTAGCTAATTTTAATACAAATAAGAAATTAAAGACCATAAATGATGTTTTTGCAAAAAAATAAATTTGTTTAATGAATTTTTTAATTGCATTTTATGAAAATTCAATACAAATAAAAAGACCTTATGCAGTTTCACAGATATGCAGATATATAAGTAAGAGATCTACTACAGTTACTTTAAACTATATCATCATAAGATAGTAGATGTTTATAGTATCTAATTAATTATTCATTGTTCTAGATTAGAATTTAGAAAACTTAACATTATTTATGACCAAAATCTGGATTGGTCAACTTGAACAATCCAGAGTCTGACTCAGGCTAAATTCTCAATGCTATTACAAAGGAAAGTTACAATATTGAATTTTATAGGAATTTGAATAATAATTTAGTTTACTTATAAATCAACTATATTCTAAATCAATATTAGTCAATCAGATTATCAATAATAAATCACTGTAATGATATCAATACTACCATTGAATTTAATAAAAAAAAATCTATTATTACATAAGATCTGATGTACAGTTAGTCCTCAGCTTATGACCATTCATACTTAAGATGGTGATATCATTGATGAATTTTACAATTGATCAATGCAAATGATAAAGGATTCAAATTCCTGACCTGATATACAAAAAGCATCCTTTTTGTGTCTGGTTCTTGTATTTTTGCATTCTTTTAAGTTTATTATGATAAAGTGGAGTGTAATAATAAATATTGATAGTGGGCAATTTATAAATTTTGGGCATTTCTGACTTATGATTGATGGGGTTTGATTCAAATCCTACTTTCATAAGTCAAGGACTATCTGTATATGTTAAAATTTTTGACTAAATTTAATTTTTTAATTAAATCATTTTGAATTAACCTTTAAATATTCCACCTCCATAACCACCTGAATAGATCCAAACGGTATTATTATAACCAATACCCCAAATAATTCCAGCAGAGCAAGTTTCCACAATATTCAAATGGCCACCACCTAATAACCTCCACATTCTGAAATTAATTTTTAAAATATCAATTTTTCAAAAATTTTATTAACATATATATTATAAGATCATTTCACATACTTACACATTATATAATGAAGATGTATTCAAATCTGGATTATAATTACTAACATAAATATCTCCTTTTACAGTAGTTGACCATATTGCTGTTTTTTCAGGCTTTCCTCTTATATCCCAAAGATCACAGGATGTAATATATAGAGTTGCAAACTGCAAGTTATATAATTAATTTCTTATTTGATATAATTTATTTACATGTACATATTTATTAATTTATTTATAAAGTAATTGAAATTATTCTTTATACAGTGCATTTGAAAAGTAACTATAAACCTATAATAAACACGATTATATATTGAGGTAGTTATTCTGTGTTGTGAGCAATGTTTTCTGCAAAAGTCTGGATGTTCATGGGGATCATTTCCAACAACTACTGTAAGATAAATCATTGTACTAGTATAGTCACAAATAGTTGTTGTTATAATTATAGTTATGACAGGAAGTAATAATGAGAATGACAGCACTAATATGCAGTATTGGGAAATTTAACACTTTAATATTTACAACAAACTTTCGTTGTAAATAAGGTTCGTTGGTAAATATTAAAATGTTAAATTTCCCAATACTGCATATTAAATGCTGTCATTTTCATTATTAATTCATAGGGTTTAGCAGTCTACATATAAGCATTTATGACAGGAAGTATAGTTTTTTCAAACACACTGTAGATAAATTATAGATAAAAGAAAAGTTAAACAGATCTGTAAATCAAATAAATTAAAGATTAGAATAGGATAAAAATCATATATTGAATAATGCATTTTTATAATAAAGTATTCAAACAAGTTAAGCTTTAGTATTGTTCTATGAAACACTACTTATATTTGCAATAATTTGCTATAAATTAATAAAATTAATGTAAATTTTTCTTTACATTACAATTTTCCAGATACCAGAAAAATCAATACACAATATGGTGAAATGACACACAGTATACCATCTGCCACCATCACAGATGGATATATAGGGTGGTGCATAAGTCACAAGACAGTTTAAAAAGTTCATAACTTCTTGTTTTTAATTTGATCCTTTCTTTCTTGCAAGAATTTATATAGAGTGCTTGAGAAATTTATTAAGGGAGAATTCATGACTGAACAACAGACAAAAGCTGAATTTTATTTTAAAAATCAATATTTTCAAAATATGAAATATTTTCATTTCAAAATTTGATTGTCATTTTGTGTTTTATGGCAAAATATTAGATGTGCACACTAATCAATATATAACAAGGTATTGAGAGTTTGGAGTTGCATGAGCAATATGTTACACCATCAAGAAGAACTGTGACACACATGCAGTATTGCAGTATTTGTACAGTGGCCTATTTTAATATACTATCACCAGACTGCAATTTCAGCACTAGATGTCTAAAACAAAGATGCACACACCAGGCTTCAATAGTAAATACGGCATTTGAATACTATTATTTTGAAAATAGTTCAGTTGTGATTTATGATTCTTTCAAATTTTTTATCCTTTCTTGTTTCTACATTAGATTTACATTAATTTTAGCATGTTGCAGATATTCTAAAATTCTAACATTAAGAATATTTTTAGTTTGGATATTTGCTATTTGATGAATCCAATAATTTGGAAACTGGATAAAAAATATTCCAATAGATATAGTACTATTTTAATAGTATTAAGTTGTTCCAAATGAAATGGCCAATTTTAAGGACAACTGAAAAAGAAGAAAATAAAAAGAATACCTGTTTAATCAAAATAATCTCCAGCAGCATCAATGCATTGTTGCCAATATGTGTAAAGTCATTTATATCATGTTTATAAAAATCAGTGTCTATGGAAATGATGAAGGCCTCCACTACCCATTAAATTGACATATAGTTGGCAAAGCATTTCTTCGACACAAAATGGCTCAAGCTAGAAAAAATGGTAATCTGTTGAGGAAATGTCAGGAGAGTATGGAAGATGAGGCACAATTTCATATCTCAAATTGTTGATTTGCTGTATGGTTGATTCTATCACATGTGGTCTGGTGTTATCCTGAAGCAATAGGATTCCATGTCTATTCACAAATGCTGGTTGCTTAAGGCACAATTTGTCATGCATCAGCCACATATCTGTACAATATCGAGCTGCATTTATTGTTTCACCTCATGGAAGGAATAAGTAGTGAATAACACCAGCAGAAGACCACCATACAGTAAACAATATCTTTGGATGCAAAGGTGCTTTTGGAGTCCTTCCTGAAGCATCTTTCATTCACAACCACTGCAATGAATGTTTACAATTGTCATAGAATATCCACTTCTTATCCACAGTCACAATTCGTTTCAGGAATTTTCTTCTTTACTACTTCTTAAGACAGAGAGAGCACACTTCCAAATGCCATGCTGTTTTTTCATCAGTGCTTTCGTGAGGCACCTATTTGTCAAGCTTCCTTACTCTTCCTATTATTGCCAAGTGCTGTGAAACAGCTGAGAAGTGTACATTTAATGTTTGGGCAATCTCTCATACAGTTTCTTGTGGATCTGATTCAATTAAATCCTTAAATTCATTTGAATCAATAGAGGAGGATGATGGCCATGGGGTTCATTTCGTAGTCTCAAATCTCCTGAGCAAAATTTTGCAAACCAATAGTGAGTGGATATCTCATTAATTGTTCTTCCATCAAATGCTTTATTGATGTTTTTTACTGCAGCTGCTGCAGAATTTCCTAATTTGAACCCAGTCAACCTTAATTGACTGGGTTTCACGATTGACTTGATATCGGTAGTTTTTAATGTTTAATGTTCATTGAATGAAACAAATACTAGAATTGCATCACCCACATATGATGTTGTCTGATGACAAAAAATTGCATAAACCTCAGCACTTGCTTTATTCTGCAACCAGTAGAAACCTGAAGTCATTCAACAGCCATTTCATTTGCAACAGCCCAATATAATACTATAGAAATATTATACTAAATATTGTATAGTATATTATGGTAAAAGTTTTCATAAAACCAGTAAAAATTTGATGTGCAAATATCCCACTATTCTTTGTAGTTTGTGATTGTCAAAATATTTTTATTTTATATTTTTTGCTATTGTTCTTAGCAATCATAAAATTCCTCTCAAATATCAACAACAATTTTCTGGATTAATACTCAAATTGGACCAATTCTGTATAAAGAAAAATATAATATCTATAAAAAAAAAAATATATAGTTTACAATCAGATATATACTTTATCTTGGATAGCTACTGATAGATTCTTTCAGCTGTAGATGAAAGTCTGGATGAAAGTAAATTACAATTTTTTAAAAAAGCAAAATATTTAGAACAATATCTGAACTATTCCTTGATTATAATGGATTATGACCAAGCCAAGAAAATCACATATTATTGAAGGATATCATAGTGAATTATGACATAATTTCATTCAACAAAAGTTATATAATGCTTGATTTTTTATAAATTATTTATGAAAATAGGGTCCAAATTTTTTTTTTATAGCTCATTTTGACCAAAGGACATGTTATCCAAAAATAACTATTTCATGAGATGGCTAAGATTTCATGTAAAAAAGTTGTGTAAAAATAAAATTCCAAAAAGATGCTTTCACTGCTAGAGAGCAAAAAATGCAATAAATCCTGAAAATTTCAAAAAGATTTTAACAAAAATTAAACAAAATATATCATAAGTTTTCTTGAACTTTTTGCTTTCTTGAGATTTGGGAATTCCTGAATTATAAATTTATTTATTTTGCAAGATTCTTAAAAAAAAAAAAAAAAGTTTAATTAAAAAAAAAAATCTGTTTTAATAAGGATAAAACAAAATGAGGTAAAAAAAAAACCATGTAAAATGAAAATAAAAAATAGCTCACATTTAAATAACATTGAAAAATAATAGTTTTTATTAAAATAACTTTTCAATATATACAAAGAGTCATATCTTGTGAAGAAATTTAGGAACTACTGTCAAGATGACGTATCTTCAAAAATTAAACAAAAACCCGATTTACAAAAGTTGGATTAATAAAACTGGGGCTAAATTTTTTAACCTTTATTATCATCATTAATAAATAATTAATAATAATAATAATTGTTCCACTTGATGGCAATATGACTTTTTTTTTTTTTTATACACATCTGTTGCTGTAAATATTTGAATATTTACACCAACAGATATTTGAATATAGTGGAAAAATTAGTACTCTTAGAAAAAATTTAGGACCCTTCTATTTTGGCTATGTAATTTTCTTAGAAGTCTATTGTCTCTGGCCATTGGATGAAGGTGGAATTTTTTGGAGTAATTGAAAGCTAGCTATCCACTCATTCTCTGATACACCATAAATATCATAAATGTTATTAGTATTCTGGCAAACTGCTGCATAGTTAGAAACCAGAAATTTGTTTTGGCTTTATTTACATAAACATTATCATAAATCTGCCTATATCACAAACATAGTGACATCTACAACAATAAAAATATTTAAAATTACAATAAAATGATCTTTGTACAGTTTATTGATCTATGTTATTTTAGATTTTATATGCTTGTTTTAAGAATTATTTTGTGATTAATTTCAAATAATTTTCTTCTTGAAATATAAAGATAGTAGAAGTGATATGGATAAACCAGATGATTTATCTTCTTAATTTATTGACTTGAAGATGTCACAGAGCCAAAAGAGAGTCAAAATAATTAATGTATTGCTTATGAAATTTTTATGATATGAATTTGCAAAAATTTTTTAATTTCCAAATTTTATAAGAATTTTTCTTGAGAATAGGAATCCCAAAATAAAAATAACAACATAATACTTATGCGAAACTGCTTTGTAACTATTTAGTAATAAACTAGTGAAGAATAAGCACTTTTAAGCAGGAGTATAAACGTATAAGAGGTTTTATTATAACACAAACGTTTTCGATGTTAACACATCATCATCAGGTGTA
>WUQG02434717.1:0-14046 GCA_011317285.2 Androctonus mauritanicus | reverse complement strand
ATTCGATATTTTTTTTCAATATTACATCAGTTCAGTTTCATCAAAATCGGTGGATAGTCAGCTGTGTCCTCTCTCCTTGTAAGATAAGTCAATTGCCTGTATCTTTGTGTTTAGTGTTTTATTTGAATAAAATTGCAACTAAATAATAATGTATGTATTTAAAATTAATTTCTTAACCTGGTAAGACACTTACAAAGGACTAAATTTAAATTTCAAATTATGACTGAAAATGATTCAATCTATTTTCAGTTATCACTAGATTCTTATCAATAGAAACATACAAAAGGGATTTTTTAAATATATTCATCACAAAATATTTTGTTTTAAAATTATTACTCTAATTTTGTCAAATTTCCTTTTAAATATTTTTTTTTATCACAATAACAACATTCATTAATTTTGAATTAATAAAAAAATGCTGCATATTATTTAAAATTTAAATAATAGTTTAATTATTCAAATTTTTTATTAGATTGAAGTATAATTTTTCATAAAAATAGTAAAATAAAAAAATATAAATATTTAATATCCAGTTTTTATTAAATTAATAAATTTCTAATTGAAACCAATATTAGCCAAATTGAACCCTTGGATTAAACAGAATTGTAATTCAGGTTCACAATCCCTAATCTGAGATTCCAAACAAAAAATGCTGAAAATCAAAAGATTTCCATGGAGTATCACTCTATGTGCAACATGTCCAAGCAGTTATATACTAAAAACAACAAGCAAAAACTTTTCAGCAGAAAAACAAACTTTAAAAAAATGTTTTTGATTCTTTTTAGGACTATCTTCAACAATTATACTGAATCTAATAAAAAGAAAACAAGAAGAGTCATGTGATATATGTATTAAATCAATTCCTAGCAATGGATATCACTTTGGGTTTCTGTGTGTTGATAAATTCCCTTATAAGATGTCAAATACTGCAGCAAATATAAGGATCAGAAGAGAAAAAAATTTTGGTGAAATTTATAGGAAAGGGATAAATTATTATTTTTTATACTGTATTTACTAGTATATTGTAGAAGAAATATAGAAATTATTATTGTATAAGAATAAATTTGGAAAAATTCTAGTTATTATGTAAAGTAAATGGCAGTAATATGTAAATTAGGTCTTAGGGTATAAGGATAGTGGCCATTGATTTAGTGATGAATGTCTTGTCCAATGATTTATTAATTTAACAGTGATTAATAAAGTTAACTCCTTTATGCTGAAAATAATTATAATATGTAAATTACTTTCAACATAAAGGAATATATTATTTTTTATAATTTATTTTTTGTATATTTTGGACAAAAACATGCTACATGGAATAGTCATGTCAAGTGAGGGCATGACTCAAAGACTGCATAGCTGAAAATTGAATTAAAAATATAGAGTCAAAATAGAAGGTTGACATAGGAACTGGAAATAACCTTCACTATCAAAAATATTTTAATGTATGTCATATGGCTTTTTTGTTTATTTTTATTAGTTTAAATATAACAACTAAAGATAGAATGGATTAAAAATGTTTCCTTTTAATAATGTTTTTCTATTGAAAGTGTTTCTGTTGAAAGTGTTTCATTATTTTTGATTATAATTCATCATTGATGTTTTAAAATTATCAATGATGATAAATGCAATTGTGGAGATCTGGGAATTGGATAATATTTATCATATTTTGTTTGACTGCCATCTCTTACAGAATAGTTCAATAATGGATCATTTAGTCTTATCCACACTGCATAGCATCCTTATCACTGCACTGGCTGGTATCAAGGGAATTTTTTTTGTTTCAAAGGCTTTTTTTCATTGCATTTCATCAAAATTTAATGCTGGTCATTAATAATTATAATTCTGTATATAGTGTATATAACTAATATCATTTGTCTTATATTTTAAAAAATTCATGCTTTATTTATGTCTTATCTTTCTTCTTGTGTCAGTTTTTTGCACTTTTTAGTCTACTTTTAAAGGAAATGGAGATATAAAATAGAGCTTGTGAGTGTGTGTATATTCACTAATAACTTTTGAATTAAATTAGCAAATTTTTGTGAAATTCAATATTGATCTTATATTAAAAGATATTGTGACACCATATTCTTTAATCCTATACGATGGAATTTCATTTTAAAATTTTAATTTGTATTATTCCCAAGAGATGGTACTAAATGTTAAGCAATATAGAGATAACACAGAGATTACTCAACTCTTAATACTTAATACCATTTATCATTAATATCTATTATGACAATATCACAATCCAAACATCACATTGTTACATCACAATGATGTTATGTCAATACAGACATAACATCATTGTGATGTAATGCATGACACCACAAAATACCAATAATTTATGATGTCATAACAATGTTATGCCATGATGATGCCAGCATCATGACACCTATGCTGGTTAAATCAATGTTAAAATTAGACACACAAATGACAATAGATTCCAAATGCTAAATAAATGAAAAATTAATGAAACATCCAGAAAATAGGCAATTTTAATTGTTACTGGAACTGTTTATCTTTTCTCTTGTTTCTCTTATTACTACAGAAACATAGAAAAAGAAAAATGTGTTAGGCTTACTAATACACTTTTCTTTTTCTTTTATGTTTCTGAATGTTTGTTGAGTGAATAGGTTGTTATTGTTAAAATGGATATTTAACTAAACTGAATTAATTTTAATAGACACTAGATACTACTTTTAATAGCAATTCAGTAAAATTTTAAAAATTGCAAATTGAAAAACAAGTTAAACTCCATATTCTAAATTCTTTATTACTTACATATTTTATCTGTAATTATCCAGTTAATCTTATTAGGCCAGCTAAAGCATAATAATCAGTCCTTAATTTTATTTATAGGATCTCTTAGTACTAAAAGCTGGGAAGAGAGCTTCGTATTCTTTTGACTAATCATACAGATAAAAAAAAAGCAGAAAATACTAAAGTTCTTTGCTTATGAATGATTTTATGCATATGTATTTACCAGCTAGTACTATATTTATCTCACTTAACTTCTGTTTTTTTGTTCTGTTTTGATAATCTGCCATACCAAAAAGGGGTAATTGTATAAATTTTTAATCAAGTATTTATAAAAATATCTTATTATCTTGATTATATGAAAATAACAACAAAAAGTGGAAGTTATCATATATTTGAACTTTAAAATACAATAGTTCTTGATATACAACAATGATGTAATGAATAAATTCTCTGATTGATCAATTCAATTTACATGAGTCCATGTCTTTGCACACTAATCTGATTTAGAGAAAGTATACTTTTTGTGTCTGGTTCTTGTATTTTTGTCTTTGTTAAATTTATTATGATAAAGTGGAGTGTGATGATAAATATTGATAAATGGGCAATACATAAATTTTGAACATTTCTGATTTCCAAGGACATAAATCAAATGTTTTTATTTATGACCTTGAGGTTTGAATCAAACCTAATCATAAATCAAGGATTATTTATAATTTATATGATATTCTCTACTGGAAATCCACTAGATAGTTAAGCACTTTCTAGATTAATAATGCATTTACTGCTGAAAGATTTCAATTTTTTACATATTATAAAATGTAATTTTAAATTGTGGTTGATATTTATAAAATAATTTTACTTCTATTTTAAACAAATTATAGTATGAATAAAATAATATTTTTTTCCAGACACATTCACAACACACAGTTTATATAATGCATAAAATTCCAACTGATTATATAATATATAATAATAATTTTTTATTGACTTTTAATATAAATGATTGTAGGTTATTATCTACAAAAAATGCAGATCAGTGTCCCAACAGTGACAAATCACAAAGTTGAGACAGTGATCTGCACTACTGTCTATTGGTGTTGTCTGGCTGCATTTCTGTTCTATCTGTTGCTGTAAAACATTCTTTGCAGATTTTTGTTTTACTTCTCCATTTTTTAATTCACTATGTGAATAATGCTTCTGAGGAAATAAATAAAATAAAAAATTTTTCCAAAATTTCTCTAATATTTGCTAGCTTCACTAAAAATCAACATGGGAAAATTATGCAAATATTTTTCTTAATTTCCTTTTCTAAATCTTGAGAAGAAAATTACATAAAGGAAGAATATTTTGTGAGTAAGTATGATAATGATGGTAGGTAATTTATAAAATTTGATATACTAATACGAATCTAGTAATGATTGTGTATGATTTAATTTATGATCAAATATGCAATTATTTTTATATTTAATGGTACAATAAAAATAAATATAAGAATAACAGATCATTGTATTCATAATGGAAAGAATATTATTGCAAAATTTGTATTTTTAATTTGATTCTAATTTAAACTGCCAATTATCTAAGACATAATAAACAAATCTGAAACTTTTTATATCTTTCAGCTATTGTATCTAAGATACAATACATCATCAATATTTAATATCATATTTCATATATATTTTATACATTTATAATGAATTAAGACAAAAATTATTGGAATGAAGATTAATTTTTATCTGTTATATCCAGAATTTTGCTTATATAATGTGCCACAAATCCTGCCAGTGTTACTGTAATATATAGTACATGTATTATACTACAGTTCTAAAATCCAAAAAACATCTGGTCCCAAGAGATTTTAATAAGAAAATAATCTGTAATTAGAAATAATTTTATGCTATGGTTAGTACTATTTCTTAATTACTAACCAAATTAAATATTATAATTTAAAATATGAGTTTATAATTTTTAAAAATACACTTGTGATATAGTTGATTATATATATTTCTATTATACAAAAATTAATTTTACATTAAACAAATTATTACCGGTGTTCCCATCATTGTATATGTTTTTCCAGATCCGGTCTGACCATATGCAAATATGCAAGCATTATATCCTTCAAATGCACTCTCAACAACTTCTAGTCCTAAATCTTGGAATACCTATTAAAATATAATTTTTACAATTAAATGAATACTTATATATAATTCAATTATATAATTTTATGTAATTAAATTATATACAATAATAATAATTCAAATTAGATAATATTAACATATTTAATGATACAGAATTAGCTAAAGAATATAAAAAAAGCATATTGATGTAAAGTAATCCATTTGATTTTAGTAATTCTTTATTTAATTAGTTATTTTTATAAATAAATGGTTTTTCCATTTAATATTTTTATATGATCATTCCTCTAGTTACAAACATCCAGTTATGAATCTTCAATCATAAGAAAGTGAAAATTATTTTAATTTCACATTTAAAAATATATTCAAAAATTGTATAATAATTTTAAATCTAATAAATAATGAAATAATCTAATAGCAAGGGTACAGTAAAACAACAACAGTTAACATGTTAGTGCAATGTTTCTAGATGCCAAAGTTTCCATTGAAAGTCCTCAACTATAATCAGGAATTTATACTCAAATTTTTGAAGTAAAATTTCTAATTGATCCAATTAACAACATATATCATAAAATATAATATAAACAATGTATTTGGTATCATTTGATTCAGCCTAGTTACTATCTTTTCTAGTTACAAACAAAATTTTAAAAAATGTGTTATGTAACTAGAGGAATATTTTTATTATATTTTGTATTATATTGGTCATTATTTTCAATTTAATAGTTAATAACTTTGAGCCATATATTTTTAGGAACATCTCCAAAGTCAATCTAAAATTTTTGACAATCTTAGTTATATACATATATTTTATCCAAGTAAACTAAAAAACTTGGTTGAAGCAAGATGTTTATTTAAAAAACAGAGTAATAATATAAATAAAAATTACCAAATTATTAATTACAGGTTAATTTTAAAATAATTTTCTATGTAAAAATTCACTGTACCTGTTGTTGAGAAGCAAAATGAGGATCTGAAGAATTGCATGACCAATAGGAATGATCAAAAGTGAATTCTTTTAAACGGGTTCTTCCAAAATCACTATCAGCTAAACCTGGAGAGATCTTTAAATAAAATAATATCAAATAAATTTTTATATTAATGTTTTAAACTCAAAAATTTAGCTAACAATTTCTATAATAAAATAAATTATATTATAAAAAAATATTTTCTTCTATGAGTAATGAATTCCAGCATCATTATAAACAGTTTTATTGAAAGGCTGAAACAATTGGTATTGGCATATTCAATTAAAAAGTCTGTTGTGTTTGATACTAACACTGATCAGTATTTAGTATTATTGATAAATAAAGAACTTTCAACTGGATCAGCAAAATATGATCAATTTTAATATATTTAAAAAAATCCAGATAGAGGAAACATTAGTCCAACTATGGTATTTCTAAAATGGTAACCATTACATTTATCATTATCATATTCTTAATTCATAATGAAATTTACGAAGTTTAACAGTTTCACCTGTTTGGATTTTCTTTAAACAAATTTATTTAATAATCAAAAGCATCATTCCAGTATTATCTTAAAAACAAATTCTGTTAATCCAATTTTATGACACAAAGATCTAATTTTCAAATTATAAAATAAATTATAGGTTATATAATTTCGAGGACGGCTATAAGAGAAAAATATCCTTTTGAGAGTATAAGTAAAAAATGATAAAAATAATAGTAAAATTTAAATCTGATTTGCATTTGCTATGAATAAATGGAAATATGATATGGCTACTAATTATTGAATTAAAATCTAATTTATATGCTTTTAGTGTTACAAACATCTATTTAAACTTTTATATATTATGAACATATTTTATTTTCAAATTTTAGAACATCTTAAAAACTATACAAAAATTTTTGAAGTTTTTAAAACATTATGATAGCAAAATAGTCTAGCAATAAAATTTAATGTAAAACCATATAGTTATTTAATGTGTGAATACAGTACTTCAAAATATAGGGCTTTCATCAAAAATTTTTGCAATATATTGGTAGTATTCAACTTATGATAGGATTTGGTTTGAACCCAAAGATTGTAGGTTGAAATGGTTGAAGTTGGATATGTCCTAATTTATGAATTGCCCACTGCCAATATTTATTGTTACATGATTATGTTTATTGCAATAATGTAGTAACACAAAATTACAAGAAGCAAACATAAAGGATGCTTTCAGTACATCAGACCATTATATATGGACACAAACATATGTGAATTGCATATATATGAATCCATATGAAAATCACAGAATTTACTGTTTATATCATCATTATAAGAATGAGTGGTCATAAATCAATGACATCATGAGGATGACTAAAATTAGACAGTTATATTCAAATTTTTGAAATTTATTATTGGTCTAATTAATAATATTAATATTATGTTGTGGAACATATTTGTTTGATACCTCTAAATTCAACATAAGAATAGTTTTGTTTGTAACTGAATTATAAAACTTACAGATGAATCATGCTTATACTCTACAACAAGGTTTCTCAAACTGTGATTTGCAATCCTTTAGTGAATCACAAAACAAATAAAATGGATCATGACAAACAGAAAAATGCACAAAAATGTTTGGAACATATTTTATAAAATAAAACTTTTTTGAAAATAATTCATTTTTCTTTACACTTAAGTATGTACCATTCATAATAAATATGTAGCATCAATCAATAGTGAATAAATGAACAAAATAATTCACACGCAGTTTGTGTCTGATTTATCACATATATACTGAGTTATAATACAAAATGCAGTTCCTGCAGTGGGTCACAGTCAAAAAAGTTTGAAAAATGCTGCTCTAGGAAATATTTGCTTTTTTGCTCAGTTACAAGAGGAGAACAAATTTTATTTACATTTCAAAAATATTAAGATTTAGAGAATACATTTTAAGTTTATTAATTTACAGATCTTGTAGATCAGATTTTTATCATTAGATTTACACTGTAATAGTAACATTTAATATAAAAAAATTAAGCAATTATTTTTTGCAATAGAAATTTTATACAATTATTTCGGATACTAAAATTAAATTTTATATCTAAATTAATATATGAAGTCCCTGCTGTTTTGAAGCCAAACATCTAATAAAATAATATATTTAATATAGAGAGATTAGAGCATTATTATATCAATTTTCAATTACTTATATTATTTGCTTGTTTGAATAATACACATACATATGTGCATATAGAGACAGAGAATGTCTATGACTTATGATGAGATTGGGGCTATTTTTAATGATTGTTAATTCTGTGCACAAGGAAGGACAAGTAATAAAAACAGCCAAATAATGAAAAAGACAGGAAAAATTATTATTATTTTTATAATTTAAATAAAATATGAATACTACAAATTTTTTATTTATTTATTCTGTTTAACAATAATTATTATTGTATTTTTATTTCCAATTTTAGTAAAGGATGACCAAAATTATTTTGTACATGGGCAGCATAATACCTAACAGCAGCATTGGATGAAATTCTATTCCAATAAGTTGTCAGAAATATATATATATATATAATATAATGACTATTGATTGTCCATCATTAGTCATTATTCCATCATTACAATATTTATTTTATCTGTTTTTGTGTAGTAAACCAACAAAAACAGATGATTTGCTGCTATATTTAAAAACTCATATAGACTTGTATGTGAATTGCATTGATCAACTATCATTCATGATAAACGTTACAGATTTCATTAAGTGCCTCATAGTCATAACAACAAATAATTTTAAATCAATGGCATCATAAATCAAGGTTTGTATATATATAAAAATACAAATAATGTACTATCTATAGAATACTCTCTATTTATTAATTGGATAATTTATTATCCAATTAATAAATAGATAGTATTTTACACTGCCAATACAGCAAATACCATCCATACTTAGGCTAGAAATTAAAGAAAGTCACTATTAACCCAATATATTACATTAGTGTATATATATATATTTATTATATTAGTGTGTATATGTATATATATATATATATATATATACACACATACATACATATATACATACACTAATCTATTACATATATAATACATGGGTCCTCGTTTAATATCAGGATTATGTTCCTAAAAATCATAATTAACTGAAATGTCATTAATTGAAGCCAAAATTCCCATTGACCCGATATTATAAATCAGGGTTACATTTCTAGATTCTGATATTAGAAAATATTATATTTGATAGCTTTTATCATTTAAGCCTAATGTATTGTTCAATAATGGAATGAAATGAAAAAAGTATGATTTAATTGTAAACTTTAATTATAAAATTTTACATAGCAGTTATATATCATGCTTACAGGTTAGAACAAACTTATTTTTTACACAGCTTAGAATTCATGAGTATTATGTCTATGATTAGTTTTTTAATGCCACTTCTCAATCATGTAATAATCAGATATGCCACTCCAAACTTATTATAGGTCGTAAACACTCACGATGGTTTACTGGACTTAATAGAACACGGATCAAAATAGTTGACATGGTCTTATTAATTTCCCAAGGGTTAGGTTCCTAATTTGATCCCAGGTCCTCTGATAGGAAAGCCAAAGCATTTCACATTGCCAATCCAGCAAATGCCATTCATACTTAGGCTAGAAATTAAAGAAACTCACAATAAATGTAATTTTGTAAAAAACTATTAACCCAATATATTAGTAATCTTTTATTAAAAATGTTTGGATTTTTTTTGTAATCAATAAGATATTAATTGATGTAAGTAGCAATCTAATTAATTAATTATATTTATATTAACCATATACTACGCTATAATACTTGAAAGATAGTATATAGCAGATTTTTAAAATAGAAATTACAATATTCTAATCTATAATTCTGAAAATTGAAATCATTCTCTTGCATAGTGAAAATGGTTCAATACAGAGGATCTAGATCCCATTTTTTAAAAATTTATATGAAGGAAACAGGCTTCATATAAATTTTTCAAACTGCTTACTTGAAAGTTTCTACTTCCATGAATATTTGAAATTTGAGCTGCTCGGGGGAACATAATGGTAAGTGCCACTGCCATCAAACAAGTAATATTTGCTTGTTTGATAGCAGTGGCAGTTGCCATTATGTGCCACTGACATCAAACAAGTAAATATTGCTTGTTTGATGGGAGTGCCATCAAATATTGCTTATTTGATGGCAGTGGTGCGTAATGGTAAATGCCACTGCCATCAAACAAACAAATATTGCTTGTTTGATGGCAGTAGCACTTACCATTATGTTCCCCCATGCAGCTCATATATTCCTCAAGAATGAGTCTAATGGATGCCAAAAAAATCCAATTAAAATTTGTCGCTGTGGATGAGAGACAGAATTCGTCCATCATCTCACCTGCATGTTGTAAGAAGGGACTAAAGGATGCACTCTTTTTTTCCAACTTGTGACCTGCCCACACTTCTGATAGGATCCTCTCTCTCTTTTCTCATGCTTTACTTTGTCTTTCATTATTCTCCTTAATCCTTCTTTATTCAAAGGATACCTCTGAGTATGCTATCTCTTTCTATGGTAATGTAATTAGTTAAAATTTATTTCAAATTATTAAAATTTCATTATAGTATTAAGGATTTGTTTGGTATGCATTAAGCTTATTTGATTATTATAACTGAAGATTTGTTTTATTCTTTAAGAATGTTGAAGAGTTGGTATAAATTTAAACCAATGTGATTCAATCTATTGATTAACAATTAAGCTATAAATTTTAATATTTATTAAAATACAATTTATCCCAAAATAAATTTAGACTGACAACACTAAACATATTGCACAATCTTTTTAATAAATGGAAATATTTCCTAGAAAGATTGTACAATAGATTATTATACAATTTAGTGTTGATAGAGTGTTATATTAAATTCGGTGTTTTTGTTTTATTGAAAAATGGCTTATTTTTCCACAATAATACTGCTTTGAAATTTTTTTCCAGACCTTACTAAATATCTTGCATATATATTGCTTATGTCTTAATGAAATAAACTTATTAATTTTATAATGATTCTGGAAGAAAATTTTTAATCAATGAATAAAAACTGTTTATGCTTAGAGAAATTTTTTACTCATCTGTTTCATCATAGGAGAAATTATATGTGAATCTTTATGCCATATTTCATTAGTTTATTTCAAACAGATTTTAGTTAGAACTTATTTTGTCTATGCTTTAATTTTAATCAAATTAAAGTGCGTGTGTGTGTGTGTGTGTGTGTGTGTGTGTGTGTGTGTGTGTGTGTGTGCGCGCGCGTGTGTGCGTGTTATATATTCCAATCACTAGAGATATTCAAACATCTAAAAACTATTATGAAATTTGATCCTAATTACACTCTGTTAATATTATATTAATTCATCCTTTAAAATAATTTTATTTATCCAAATTGATATAAAATGAAAACAAGAATAAAAATCTTTATAATCTCAAAAAATGATATAACAGATTAAAAATATGAAGAACTTTTAAATAATAAATGAAAGTTAAAGAAATCTATATATTTTCATTATAATTATCAAATTTTTTTGGATTAAATTATAGATGGAAATATGAACTTACTTTCACATTTGTGATTATAGTTTTCTTTCCTTCCATTTTAATAATTCCTGAAGTATTCATCTCAAGCTCTCTAAAAAACAAAAGAAATATTATATAATGATAGTAATTATATATTGTTTATGTGAATTTTAAACATGTTTCAAAAATAGTAATATATATATATATATATATGTATTAATTAAAATATTAATTAATTAATTTCCAGCAAAATTCAAAGGTAAAAAATATGAACTTAGACTTGACATTAATTTATTCAAAACATTATAATAAAAATAATATTTGAATGAGACTGAATTCATTTATAGTATTAAAAATAGATTAATTTAAATAAAAATTCAAAAATAAATAATTAAAATCAAAAATTTATAACATAATTAAATATTAAATTGGAGATTTGAAATGCTTAAGCTTAACTGAATACATGCAAAATATCATTCAATACAGTTATTTCATTAAATACCCGAGCAATAATTTATACAAAATTAAAAAAAAATTCATCGTTAATAAGTGATCATAAATTGTTTTGTATAGGAATTAAAAAATATGATGGTCATGAAAAAATAATAAAAAAAATAGCTGAAAACAGAAAATACAGCAAGGCCCTGACTTACATGATTAATATGTCCAAAAAAATTTCTGCATAAGTTCAACAATGCTTGAATTTGATATACATGAATGGACACATTAGCAAATGGAACAACCAAATGAAATTTATAAGTATACTTTAAGCATAGATAAGAAAATTTAAGGCCATAAATGATATTTTGACAAAAAAGTAAATTGTTTAATGAATTTTTCATTCTCAATTCAAAGAAATTCAATAAAAATTAAAAGCACTGCACAGACTTCAGAGTTATGCATCCACATATCTCTGAAATCATATAAATTGAAAATGTGTGAATCAGGACCATACTGTATATGAAACAATCAAAAGAAAGTATATTATATAAGATTAGCACTAAATTAGAAGAAAAATATGATATACTGTATTATAAAAGATATTACTATTAATATATAATTTCTTACCAAAAATAAAAATCAAATAAAAATAACCAAATCTTTTATAATCAATACATGGAAATTAATATAAGGGTGATTATCCAATTTAGAGAAGATATACATTTAATAAACAAATAACAGACTGCTAACAAACATAACTATGAATTCATCAAAATATTTGAAAGTATATTTATTAGGAAAAATTATTTAAAAATATAACAACACAATATTGGTTTATGAATAGATATGATAAAATGACTTAAGTTTCATAGTTAAATCATTAAAAGCAAATCTATTAATATCAATATATATAAATTTGCATTATTATTCACACAAATAACATACTGAAAAGGAAAATATTGAAACTCCTCAACTTAGATCAGGGCTGTCCAATTGCAAGTGGCCAAGGGCCACTTTAAAAAAAAATGCGGTTTGGAAGGCCACATTATAAAATACTTCATATGCAACTTTATCAGTGAGTTTTAATAGGTATGGTATACAAAGAAAAAATGTGTTTGTATTATTATTTTAATTTATTCAAAAAAATCAAATTACAAAAAAATTAGTGGGAAATTTGAGGATGTTGATTTTCACTAACTAATGCATCAATATTAACTTTAATATTTGTTGTTGATAAACGAAGCGACTGAGTAAGTGACTTATCAGAGAGGGAACATCTATATTTTGGCTTTATAAATTTCATGTTGGAAAAGCTGCTTTCGCAAAGATATGTGCTTCCCAACATTGAGCCCAGTGCTGAAAAGAAAACCCAGAAGCTTATATTCTATCAATTATGAATAAAGATCTCTAAAAGAAGAAGAATACATCAGTTATACTTCTAGAGCTTTAAAAAAAAAAAGAATTTGTGAGTATAATATGGATGTACAAAAACATGAATAAAACAGCATTATTGCAAATAGCAAATATATGCAAAGTGGAAATCATTGGGATAGTACAAAATTACTGAGGACAGTAGTGAATCCTAGACAGAGAAGGATCTCTGAAAATGTTATGATTTATGAAGAGAAAGAGAAAGGAAGGAGTGATTAGTGAAGCATGGCAGTGGTGTAGAAAACAAAGAAATGGATCAAAACAGAATCAAGAGTAATTATAATTTATTTAAACATTCATCTTTTAAAAACTTATTAGATAATTAAATGTGTATAGTATTTTGGTATAGCAAAACATAGGACATCAAATAATTTTGATATTATTGAAAAATGTGCAGACAAGATAAAACTGGTTGGAAATATTGTTTGAATATATGAAAATTATATTAGTTTAAGAATAGTATGTTATTACCCGGTAGCTATAAAACTAAAAAATGTAAATAATTATTGTAAATAATTATTTAATATTTTTAAAAAATGTTTTATTTCTAAAATTTTGAATTGTATAGAATGCATGAGAAAGTTTAAAAGAATCTGTAAAAATTTAAACTTTTGGAATTTCTTGTTAATTATATCATATAGCACATTATAACTAATGATATTACGATATAAAGCACTTCTAAGCAGTAGCGTACCAAAATAAACAAGTCTTTATTAACAGTAAGACAAA